>OMNZ01024943.1:7420-46581 GCA_900303255.1 Lesueurigobius sanzi | reverse complement strand
CATCAACCTAAAACATGCACGTTAGGTTAAATCCTCCTGCCAGGTGATTCTGACCATAAGCCTGGCTCAAGATCTGGACATGGGTCCTGACGGATTGCCCCAGCGGCATCGAAGGACGGGTCAACTGCAGAGACGAATTTCTCCATTGTGAGATGAATAAAGAACTATCTTATCTTTGTAATGCTGTCACCTTCGTTCATTATAGCCGGCAGAGTAGACATCAAACTTGGTGCCAGTTTTAGTTTCACATGAATGGGCCCAGTAATTACAGAGATATTAACTGTGAAGCAGGTCAAAAGATCTGCATTTTGACAGATAAGGACCAATACTAACCTCAATGTTTAACTACAGAATCTTTCGTCCTTATGTGTGGTACTTCATACTTGATACTAAAGGTAGTGGCAAAAACAAAAAAGTACTATGCAGAAAACAAAAGAGCCTGAATTGATCTTAATTATGCCCAGAGTGTGACAAACAAATTGTCTAATAGCATTTGGATGAAATAAATCCAAATGTCAACCAGAATTGTTATTCATTTGTGTAACTAGTTAAAAAATATAATTACACACTCTTATAAAATGTATTTGTGTAAGTACAAAACAAGAAAATGTCTACATTATATTGTATGGTCACAAAGATTACTTATCGGGCAATTATTACTTGTTTTTGGTAGTACTGTCCAGAAACCTTCTATTTACTATATTTGACAATTTAAGCAGCTTTTTTCTCAATAAGCATCTTTTATGAATAACATAAAATGTATGCATAGACCCCGAGTGAATGTCTTGGCACTCCCCAGAGAGACTTTCACATGGACATGCAGAAATGTGCTTTGTCAACCGTGCCGATAATAAATGCATTGGTTTGGGCTTCTGTGTGCGTTTGACTGTGCATCACCTGCAGCAGCTGCTACACCACATTCTGCTCATATTGACTCTGGACGGCACATCTTGTAGTTCCACTGACATGACAAATGCGGTTATGGTTCTGCTCCTAAAGCTGTACTCATGTGCCACCTGCAGCCATTCTTCACTGTTCCAGGTGTTCCTGCGCACAAGACGGTAGTCGACTACGCACATACATAACAAACTGTGAATGTAAGTCACTGTGAAATTAGGTTGGAAGATGGACTTTCACGTTTCTTATACCTACATAAGTGCCAAAACTTCTGTATTATACACAGGAATGCAAACCAGTTCTTTGTTAGTATATTCGCAAGTACAGGCATCATATTTGACGTTATATAGGAAAAACCTGTTTAGTCTCCTTTACCATTTTAACTAATCCATATCCTTGGCCTTTACAAATCTTAGTAATAATAACAATGCATTGGTCTTATAGAGTGCTTTTCTGGACATTACATTTAGGTTACCAATCTGTGTCATCAGATCCTCCAACCACCACCAACCACTCACTCTCTTCATATTAACTCATAGGCAAGATGGGTGCAGGAGCTGGGATTCTAACCCCCGGCCCAATCTATCATCCACTGTTACTGCTCCTTCTGACCGAAGACAACCCCAATGAAGGGCCAAGAGTGACCCCTGGGCTCCTCATTGACCAACCTCATAGGTATCTTAGTTGGGACTTTGATAGGTGTACTACAGCAGATGTGCTGTGATTTTCTTTAGGGACAATTACTTTTCCTTGATCTGACACTGCTCTGGTGAAGAGGAAGACCCGCTGTAGAGGATGGGGTTCTGCTGCTGCAGTGGCGATGAAGCAGGGGGGGTTTGAATAAAGAGCACGTGGCTACAACAACTATAGAAAAATGTGGTGATGCTATGCAGTAATTACCATTTTGAGTGAGCACTTTTTCTTTCAATAGTCCTGCACCTAAAGGCTACTTATTACTCAATTATCAAGGCTATTGTGTATTCTGCGCACACGTACAGGCGTACAATCCAATAATTGTACCCTCGCCGCTTGTAATAGTTGTGCAGTCTCTTCATCACGCTACAGTCCAAGCACACGGAGGGGGCAGCAGTTTGCACAGTGCCTGCTCTGGTGTGGCGCGTCAGAGGCGGCATGCAATGAATCGAGGTGCACTGTAGACTCAATACAACACTTCTTGGGGACACAGCCAGGGGACAGTACCGCACTCCAGACTTCAACTAAGCCCCTCAGTCTTTGGAGCAACTTTACCACTCTTTAAGGTACAGTTGACAATTACGCGTAAAACTCAGTGGCTCGGGTCAAACTGTGTCCACGTGGTTAGCTGAAGTGGAAGATTCGCGAGTTAAGAGTTGCTTTTATCTTTGCCCAGGCGTGGGACTGTTGTCGTGTGGGCTAGGCAGTGTATGCATATTTAATAGGCGTGTAGGCAGCTATCATTTGTATTTAGCCTACTCTACTCCTTCAGATTTGGCTGTTTTGAGTTGATTTCGCTATTTTAACCTTTGCGATCATGCATGTTTGAATACTGATTTATGGGACAATTCTGTAGCTTTTTGGCTGGTTCTTAAACTTGACTTTGGGGAGAAAAGAGTGTAGCAGTCCAGTGCGCTCATAAGCAAAGGCGGCACGTTCCGCTCCGCTCTCTCAGTGCTGCAACAAGACAGGGACCATAGAAGAAGACGAAGAAGGGAAAAGCGGTGGGTTTTTTTTACGCTTCCTCGCGCGCATCCCATACTAAAAACAACAACAGCAGTAATAATGACGACTGTGCCTGGGCTGCTGCTTTTGTTTGAATGAGTAAACGCGCGTTGGTCCGTGCGTGGTGCTGACAGAAAACCGCCCCCTCCAGACACCTCCATAGGCTGCATACAGTCGGCGGAGAGAGGCAGACGACGCGGACGTGAACGCCAAGCAGCATCAGCATCTTCTTCACACAGCGGCACCTGGACCACTGTTGGCCGGCGGAGAAAGCACCCACAGCCCCCGGAGAGAGTAAATGGGACCTCACGTAGCGCCAACATGGACAGAATTTTCCGACTGCTCGTCCTCAGCTGTCTCGGCGTCTCCCCTGTCACAGCGGGTGAGTTCAAAGCCGTGCGCAATTTTAGGAGGATCCGTGCTGGCATTTCGGTGGACTGTGGCAGCTGCATGTGGGGGGGGGCTACACCGCTGGTTGAATAGTCACGGTGGTGTGGAGAAGCGTGTTTTTTTGTGTGGACATTTCGGTTAGGCATTTCCGCGTTGCCATATTTTGGAAGGAATAGGAAAATATGGGCATGAATTTGGAGGAGCTTTGAGAGAGCTGTCTTATGAAGTGGCAGGTTATTCGACTTAACAGATAAAAATATGCTTTTAATAACAATGTAATCTACATGCAAAAAAATAAATAGCTGGCTTCACATAAACAGCATAGAAGCGTGTTGTGGCTGTGCGTCTGGCATGTGGAGACGTGTATCTGTATAACATCCCATCTGCATCCCAAATGACATGTGCAGAACAAATACAGAGAGACTTATGTGCACGCTCACTCCACCCAGCCGTGGAGACTCACCTCTGCTTCTCCCAGGCATCCTCCCACTCCTCCAGCTTTCACTGGACATGGATCCTTACTGTGAATGCACACAGCACACCCCAAAGACCCACTCCACTGGAGGTTGGCACTGATGCTGGCTACACTGGACTTTGAGCACAGTTGTAGCTGTGTTTGTGTTTGTGATGAAGGAGATATCAAATTTGAGAATGCATGTGGCTTTTTTGGTTTGCTGTCTGTTCACCTCAACAGGCTCACATTACCCCTGTACTTGGATAGACTAAGATAAGATAAGATAGCTCTTTATTGATCTCACAATGGAGAAATTCACTTGCTGTTAGGACAGGATCGCACAGGGGGTTGCATAAAAAAAGTGCCATCAAGAAGAAAAATAGTTTGCATAGACTAGGGCTGCACAATGAGAAAGCAATATTTGATAGTAAGTTTAAACAAAAATCATGGTTTTCATCAAATAGTGTCAAAAGAAGAATTAAAAATATGAAATTGGGACCAAAACAGTAAAATGGAACTAAATTATGAATATCATGATTTCTATTTATGTTATGCTATGTATATAATGATATATGATATAGGCTATTGTGCAGCCTTCACATACAGTAAAAATAGTTCCAAATTCCACTAACACAATAGGAGTTCATTAATATCCTTAAATGGCTAAATCACGGTAAAAAGCTCTATTCGTGTCTATGTGTGCAGCTCAGTGGTTAGCTGTAGCACATATGCAGACAACTCTCCCTGCTCCGAGTTCTGATTTCCATCAGTTTGACAAATGTCTCTCCTCGCTCCCTCTCTCCCACTTCTTGCTGCGCCGTGCTGTTCTGTCAGGGCCCAAAAAAAAAAAACGTATTTAAAAATAGAAACCCTAGACGAATGGATGCTTAAGTGTTTTTCCCGGTCTACAACTTTTATTTTGTTAGTTTCCTCTTGCAGGTGTGGGTGCCGCTTGTAGTTCAGCTTGATTCAGGTTATAGTCTGTGTTTATTTAAAGATTCTCCCAGACACCTGAAACAAATCGATTTCCAAAACGAGTGCATGTGGTGGGTGCGCCGTAAATGTGCGCTCCTCTGACATCTTTACTGCGTCTGTCCTCATAGCGACTCATAAACAGCCAGAGAGCAAAGTAATGTTTCCATTTGAGATGTAAATTGGCTTATTCGCATGTTTTGCCAAATGAGCCAATAAATCCTGTTGGGACGGTGTGTGTCTAAATGCTGTCGCGGGTTTGGACGGACAGCTAATCAATGCATCCATCAACAAATAGTGTATTGAATGGTGCAAGTGGTGGGCGGGTGATGGGAGGTGTGCTTTGTTTGAAAAATGCTCACAATAAGGAAATCGGGCCGTTATTTTTCATCAAACGCTCCGAATCTCGGATGTTGGCAACCTCCGCCCGGTCATAAATTCTCCGAGTGCAGTACAGTATATTATGTGCGGAGTGCCAAGCCATTGAGCATCTATAGGAAGGAGTTATAGACCCGGCAGAAGGGGTTTCACCTCTTAGAGAAATTGCCAAAAGAGTCGCATAAGTGCAGAGCGATATAAGTTGGGACATTGTGTAAAATGCCAGTGAAAATGTTAGACCAGTGGCTCCCAAAGTGAAGTCCACATCATTTGCTTTGAGTTTGAACATAGGGACGTCAAGATGAACCGTTTGTACGATTGCCGCAGCTATAAAAGGTCACAGTAAGGTTAAATGTAAGGATGTTAGGACATGATCCGTATACTGTATGTGTCCAAACGACTGAAGGAACAGCGTCCAGTGTTATATCCACCAAAAACACACAGTCCTCGGCAGAAAAAAGCATCCAATAGAGAGCAAATCTGATCCATCTTCGCAGGATAATTACATAACGTGACATAATTCCACAAAAAAGGAAGAGTCCCAAAAGAACCATGTGCAGCGCTGCGTTTCACTGTAAAAACAAGAGTGAAACCGTGCAAGCGCATGGAAATAAGCTGTTGTTTAGTTTCATTAGTTTATGTCACCCTTTTCTTAATTATAGTGAATCCATAAGAGCTAGCTATTCTATCCATTCAGTTAAGGATATCACACAGCACCAATTTTACTTGGAAATGGTAGACATTCTCAGAAGAACTAATGCACTTTTTTGATTATTATTTCACTAATTTATGCGTCTATAAACATAAAAGGTGATACACCGGACATTTTATGTGCCATCTGTGTTTATTCTCCATATTTTTGCATTTTGTATCAAATGTTACCCAATAGATTTGCTCATTTTTGCACAAAAAGTAACTCCATTGACTTGCAACTTGTATCCGACCCTTGGACCTGACAGAGTAAATCCTCATTTGAGACGCTGCATTTCCAGGCCAGGTGTGAATATTGCCCCATTAACACAAAGGAACTTTTCGTTTCACTCAAAACAGCCCAAAAATGACTTAGTTAAGGTCCGCTACTAATTATCCAATTAAATATGTGCATACGCAGCAGGCGCGTTGTAGCACTGTTTGTTCTTTAGAACCTTCAAAGCAGAGGCCCTAACCCTAACCAAGAATAAACCAGGTCTAAATCAAGTCTAAGCCAGGACGAAACCTAGACTAAACCAGGTCTAAATCAGGTCTAAGCCAGGACGAAACCTAGACTAAACCAGGTCTAAATCAGGTCTGAGCCAGGACCAAACCTGGACTAAACCAGGTCTAAATCAGGTCTGAGCCAGGACCAAACCTGGACTAAACCAGGTCTAAATCAGGTCTAAGCCAGGACGAAACCTAGACTAAACCAGGTCTAAATCAGGTCTAAGCCAGGACCAAACCTGGACTAAACCAGGTCTAAATCAGGTCTGAGCCAGGACCAAACCTGGACTGAACCAGGTCTAAATCAAGTGTGAGCCAGGACCAAACCTGGATTGAACCAGGTCTAAACCAGGTCTCTGTGCTTCTCCATTCACTCCCCATTGCACCGTCTGCATTGGCAGCATGTGTAAATTGATGATACTGTACACAGGCTTTAGGTGCATTTTAAGACTCTAAATGTATTTTATTAGGATAAAAATCAATATCAGGTTATAATTAATTCACTCTTTTCAAAACACAGCTTTATTATCTTAAGAAAAAAAGTATTATTAATAGCCTAATTAAAAAGTATTATTCCCATAACCGTTTGCTTGGAATTTCTTTCTCAAATCGGACCTTGGTGGATTTTAATTTGTGACCCCTGATCTAGACGGTGCTGTAGAGGTTTTGAGGAATTCTCTGTATTTTCCATCTTAAATTTTGATAATTGTGAATTGTTTTATTATAATCAGTATTTAGCCTTTAATCACATCATGATCATAAAAAGAATTATGATGAAAAACTCTGGGGAAGCAGTGAGTTCAGAGTGTTGGGTGGTCGCGTGGGATCACCTTTGGATCGGTAAGTGGCTGCAGTTGACCATTACCAATCAATAACAGGCAACATATCTACATGGAGCTGAAATTTGAGACATTTTTCCACATCAATAACCAGACTAGTCTTATTTTAAATGGACGCTGGGGAAATGAAAACCTTTTATGGTCATAATAATTTTCTAAATTCCTATGGGGCTTTCCCTCCTGAGGTTTCTGAGCAATTACTCTTGTTCAGTGATATCGATCCCTCATACGTTAAAGCCAGATTCTATCGTTCTTCTTTTCAGTAGTTAACTGTCAGCGCACGGGGCCTGTCCGAGCCTTTTCACTGCCCTCAAATTATACTTAATATGTTCAATATGTAACTTACAAATTAAATTGAACTGAGAAAAAAATATTATTGATTCATGCCAATATACTACAACATGGTTCAGAAGCGCCTACTACTGGGACTTAACAAGGACTTTAGAAGTTATTTGGGCAAAGTTACAACATAAATCGCAAGTATAATAGCAATCGTAAAATCCTGTGCTGCATGGTTATTATGGTGACTGTCCTAATGCAGATTTCTAGTCTTAGTTTTCTTGCAAATTCCTCTGAAACATCCACATGAAACGAACACTGTCGCAAAGTTTAATGCCTTCTCTGTCAGCACATATGAACTGAGGTCTAATAATTTCTCATAAAGGTGTCCAAAAGTGGTGGTAACATTCAAGAACATGCGCATGATGTTGGCCAGAAAGGACATTAGGGACATAAGAATAATATGGCAGGTTTTTGAATCCAATCACTATCAAATAATGATATCATTTGTCCATTTTTATTTTGGAAAATGACTTCAAAAACTGTTTCTCTTCCACAGAGTTGTCTGCCCTCCCACTGAAATAGTATCCTATAATGTGAATGCATGCAAAAAAGTCATTATTACCATTCCAAAATAGTGCAACCCTGTCGTCAACAGTTACCCAGTCACCCACACAGGTGTATTCTGGGTAATCGCGGCTACTGTCTCATTTAAATACTGTTCTTTAGGCCATCTGCTTCACAGCCTTCTTCTTGAAATCTGAATCATCCAGTTTCAGTGGACCACACTGTGCATGTCATTATCTGCTCATTAGTTCGGCTCTGGTCAATTATTCAAACGCAATTGGCCTTTTGTTATTAGACAAACATCGACTTGCAATTGTGAATACATCGGCAAATTATGTTTTGAATGTCAAGATTCAGTTAAATGTGCAAGTTTTTTAGCACGTGCTGGAGCATGAACATTTGAGAGAAGACTAAAGTATGAACTGTTCAACTTGAACAAGAATCTCATGCATTTCAGAATGCGTCTGTAGACATCTAATTACAGGGTTAGCAGCGCTCATACGAAATGAAAGATTTAATATTTTGCTGCAATGGCTTGCTACAATTTTGATTTGACTATGATTAAATGTCTCCCGGATAAGATAACAAATGAACAATGACAGTAATCATTTCAGCTATTATTTGTGTCATGTGCAAACAGAAAATGTTCTGTTGTATGGGGTCTTACAGTACGTGTATAGAAGCAGGCAAAACCCTTTTTCTTTGGACCAGTTTGCTTTCTTAACTTATATACTTTCACCTGGAAGCAAAGAAAAGACCTAATCTTTACTATAAGGAGTGTAATTATTGCACTCATTCAATGTTTCTCCATACGAGAAATTGCAACATCAATTACCATTTTCTCCACGTTTAGTAGCACCTACACACTCCAAACATTCCAGTCTTGTACTTAACAATATTTTTGAAGGGATTCTTCAATATATAGTTCCTAGCCACATTTATTCACTAATAACTTGTTTATTCATAAACTAAACAAGATATCTAAAATCTTCTCTGAACAAATCTTTTTTACTAATATACCAACAAAATAAAACTGGCTCTATCTATTATTTAGACTTGGCTGAAAATATAGTCAATTTTGGCCATAAAAACATACAGTACTTGCAACACTTCCAATAAAGTTTTCCCTCATATTCATGTCAGTAATCTACAGCAAACGTTACCTTAACACTATTTATACATTCATTCATACAAGTACTTAGGATACACCTGGACAACAAACTGAACTGGAAGAGGGACAGTGATGCTGTGTTTAAAAAAGCTCAGACCAGGCTGTTTTTCTTGAGGAAACTTCAATCTTTTGTTGTGAGCAGGAGGCTCCTACATGTGTTTTATGAAGGCATTGTGGCCAGTGTACTGTTCTACGGTCTTCTGTGTTGGAGTGGGAGCATCACTGTGAAGGACAGGAACAGGATAAACAAACTGGTTACAAAGGCTGGCTCTGTGATCGGCCTGAGCCTGGACTCGGTGGACGTTATTATGGACAAAAAGATGAGAACCAAAGTACGAACTGTCCTATCCTTGAAGGACCATCCATTACATAGTAGTTTGAGTGGACTTAAAAGCTCCTTCAGTGAGTGGATGGTGATGCCGAGGTGCTCCACTGATCATTTTAGGAGCTCTTTTATTCTATAATGAGCATTTCATTTGAGACTGTCCATATTAACTTGGGTCTGTAGCAGAGTACATTATTATTGTATTATATGTTGTGATTTTGCTGTTTGTGTTTTAGTAATATGGAAAACGTCCATGGCATTTTAATCTCCCCATTTGGCGATCAATAAAGCTATCTGTCTATCTATTTCAAGTTTTCGATGCAGAATATCAAAGCTGGTGCCACGCTGCTGATTTGATGCTGTTTCATTGATCTGGTGTTGTGTTTGTGTGTGTCCTGTCACATCTGGTAGCCGCACTGAAATCTTCCAGCCTCTTGGCATCTTTGTGTGGACCTTTACCTTCTCAAGTGTTCGCGCTGATGCACTTCTGCTGCTCTTTCCTCCCTCACTCTCTCTCTCTCTATATTTCTTTCTCTCTCTCTCTCCTCTTCAAAAGCCACTCAGAGTTCTTTGTGAGAGCAACAAAAACACAGATCATGAGATGAATGGAGCGTTGGCCTTGCGCACTATACCGAGAGCTGATGTGCATAAACGGATGTGGGTTACTTTGAAATGACTTTAAAGAGTCGCTTTCCATCTCTTTCAAACTATATCACTGAGGATTCTCCAAAGATATGCTCGGGAGGGTCAAGAGAAATTTCCGAGACTTACTCAAAACCTTATTGTTTCTTCTCCTTTTTAGCACAAAAACAAAGCCTCTAGACATATAATTTTAGCAAAGTAGAGGTACATTAAAGGACATGGTAAATCAACTTTTTTAACCATGTAAAAGGTTGTTCTCTCGTCAAATACAGACCTTGATCCACGCAGTGTTGACTTCTGCAGCTCTTCATTTTCTACTTCCTGGTACAATTACATCATTGTACTAGAAACAACCCTGGGTGTGGAGATGGTGCTAGAATGAGTGATTATGGTGGAGCTGATTTGTCATCTGTCCCCCGACTTAGCACTGGGTACAGTTCATTTGCTGGAGGGTGGCACTGAAGAAAAAGAGAAAGCAGTCCCATGAATGATACAACTGGTTTTGAAATTAACTGTTTGAAATTCTGTTGAATTTTTTCCCAACCAGGGGGTATAGTGACCCCTGGGTACACTCTTGCTATCTTATTTCATCTAAAAAATGAGATAGAACTGGATTTTATTTTTGATTATTATGTTCAAAGTAAAGCTATATGAGAACTTTTAACTGAGTATTTAGCTATTGTAACTGAGAAATAGGAGTTTTAGTCATTCACTTTCTAACTAATTAACAAAACCCTGTAGGGGGTACTTACTGTAGGGTATAAATGAAAGGCCCAAGTGGACGTGAGACCAAAAAGATTGGGAACTGTTCTAAATGACGAATGATAAAGGGATTGTTCTGGACGACAGCCATTCCCAAAGTCCAGTGTGTCACAGCCCTAGCCTTGAAATCTAAAGTCTGGTGACCCTTTGTATCAACTACGTTTCTAGGGCGGAGCGAATGCCGGCAAACAGGAAGCGGCGGACGTGTGTCGATGCTACGATGTTGATAGAATTTTTTCGTTGATATTTATCATGACGCTCACCTACTGTCGATGTGTTTTTGGACTTTTAAAACTGAATTTACCGCTTCCCCGTGTGCCATCCACTAGTTGTTATCTAGGGGACTCCCGCAGTCCACGAGTGACGCTGCTCGATAAGAACACGCAAGTGCAAATCAACCAATCAGACGGCCCAGTTCTGTTTGAACCGTGTGAAGGCGCCACCCCGAGTGGCCTCTCCAGACTGATATTCCTCTGTAGGTAGATACAGAGAGGTAAATCTGTCTGGTTTGCAAGGCTATCACAGACCTCCTTGTCAATTAGAAGATCTACTTGAATAAACTATGCCCTGCTGTATGTGCTCTATTGACATTTACTGTAGGGTCAAATGCATTTTCTACAAGTTCCTTTGCCCTTCATCTTCACTCCAGCTTCTATTTTTATGTTGCGCTGTGAGGGGTGGAGGTCCCAGATGGTGCGTTTTTACATCTGAGCAGTTGGCAGCAGTGGCCCCCCAGGGGTGGAACTGCACCGCTGTCCCCCATCGGGAGGCAATCCTCTTAAGAGCTCAGTTTTACATTTAGAAGTGGGAGATGAAAGTAGTGGTCTGTGTCCGAGAAATGTCACGAAGCACTGGCGAAAGACACTGAATATTGCTGTTGCAAACATTATTATACTATGATTTGTTTGTGGGAGCGCGAGGTGAAATTACATTCTTTAATTTCACACCTGACACCTCTTCTCCAGAGGATGAGCATGCCTACGGTAGCCCTGCTGGGACAAGCTCTGGCTAATTCAAGTGGAAATAGGTCAGATGAGGTTTCTCTACTGTAGCAAAACAAATAAGTATTTTATGTCAGCACCTGCATTTTACATTGTGGCGTTTTATATACATTGCATTGACTAATGAGCTTCTGTTACTGTGTTTAGGTTGATTGGTTTAGAAGAAGTTTTTATTGGTGGTTATCTACTGTACGTACAATCTGGTGAACGACTGCAGCCTAAAGACATTGATTGTAAAGGGGCTGTTTTGCATCCTCTTTCCATACCTGCTTTATAGGGCCAGCTGTCCCAGTGTAACAGCGTATTCGTTGAGCTGCTGATCATTCGGAATCTCAAGTTACTATATATTTTAGTATTGTAACAGAAAAAAACAAAGGGAACAATGTAGCCTATTGCCTATTGTTTCCTACTCACAGCACAGATTGACTTTTACAGCATTGGCGTTCTGCTTCTTCTGGCTCTCGTAACAATGCAAATTAAACCATGTATCTATCTTGTGATTGGGGTTTAACATTCCAGATGGTTCATCCTTTGAACGCGTTCACACTGATGAAATATAGCACCGTTAGCAAAGTTGGTTTTGCAGTTGAGTAAGGAGGAAAAAATCATATTCCACTTATCCCTCTGCTCATCTGCCTCCCTGTGTGCTCTCCTCTGTGATCGCTCCAGAGGTGTTACTCCGGCACAGCGTCCTCAGAGCAGCTTTACTCTGTGATCTGAGCCAGTGAGGAAGGACTGCTCATGGCCACTCTCATTGGGGCTGTGCAAATACATTGAACCTTAATCAGTTTGTGATTAAAACTATGTTTGTTCTGAATAGTCAGATTAGCACTTTTTACTGGACTGGTCTACAGCCGACTCTGTGGCAGTAACAGATCATTTTTGGTGCTGAATTTGAATTTTGAAGACTAAATGGCTCTGGAATGAAAAATATGTTGTTCAAGCTGAGGAATACTTTATTTTGAAACATCTTTCTCAAGAACTATATTTGTGAAAGCCATGTTTATTATTTTGTCATGAATATACACGGCCAGTCAGAAGTTTGGACACACTTTTTTATTGGGTTTTCTTTACTTTCAAGACTCTTTACATTGTACATTCTCATCAGAGACATTCAACACATCTGGAATTATGTAGCAAACAAAACAGGTGAAGTAGATTCTTCAAAATCTTTGCTTTGATTACTACTTTATACACTTTTAGCATTTTCTCAGTGAGTTTCACAATGACTGCTGAAAACCATTTGAGGTGACAACCTTGTGAAGCTTATTGAGAAAATGCCAAGATTGTGCAAAGTAGTAATCAAAGCAAAGGTTGGCTATTTTGAAGAGTCTAAAATACATGTTTGTATGTTTATTTCACTCGTTTTTGTTAACTACATAATGTGTTCATTCATAGTTTATTACTTTCAAAGTAAATAGTGTTGAAAATACATCAAAATGGGGATCAATCAAAAGAAATGTGTTTTTTCTTTTTGCCATATATAGCGTCCAGCCATAATCTCAGTTCTGTAGCTCCGGCCTCCAGCTGCGAGTTCCTTTCATAATCAGCCTTCCCCTGCTCTCTCTCTCCATTCTGCTGCCAGGGGGAGGCCCGCGCCTGATTTCAGAGCAGATTTCATTAGCATTGGTTTTGTCAAATAATCAACCACACAGAGCTGCTTTTCGGCTTTCTGAATTATCTGCTAGCCCCATTCGTCCATTCTCTCTCATTGATTTTCATGCTCAGCCTTTTGACATTTAATTAGTCAATAGCGCTCGTGTAGAGGTGTGTGTCCGTCCCATTGAATTTGAGGGAAAGCAGTTGTTTTGCGATCCCCCGTCCTCCCCATTGGAGCCCAGCGTGTGATTCATGTCCTGCGAGTAAATAGCGAACTTCTCTTCAAAACCCTGCTGGTGTTTGTGTGACTGTAGCGGACTGTGCTGAACTCCAAAATGGACTACAGTGGATATATTAACATTTGCTGGTCATTTGTGGGAGAAGAGATAATAATTACACATTTAGTTGGTAAAACAGACCTGATTTATCTAGAAGGCGTGCTGTGTGGAAAGCATTGTCTATTTTTATTAGGCTATCATTGTAACATTAATGGGCTCGCCTTGTTCACTCAATAATGCCAAGAGCTTGAAGTACTCTCCCTAATACAAATGTGCAGGAGCATTGTTCTTATTCTTTCCCACATGGCAGTCATTTTAGCTACAACTGCTTGTCATGATTACCACCGAAAACACACCATTTTTACAAGAATTGCGGATTTCGAAAAGCCCAACGTAAATCCAAAAGTGCTGTTGTTTTGTCCACTTGCCTTGAACGCTCATTTAAAACAAACACTGTCAGCTTATCCACAACTCATCACCAATTACCCTTCATTCACCTCAGATCCGTGGATCAAACTGCTCATTAAAATTGCAAACTGCATTTACCGTGCTGCCTCTGCGCTACAAGATGATAATTGAAAAAGATGCCCCAGAGAACTAGCCAGAGTCATTTAGAATAGATTCATTTTCAGCAAACATGGAGCTAAATAAATGAAATAATAAATGAAATTATATATATTCTTACTTTGGACAGATCCCGTACAAGCAAAACATACACCTCACGTGGGTTATATGGCACAAGTAAATCCTCTCTCTGTACTTTTTCATTCCTATATACAGTAAGTGTCTGCTGTGTGGACACTTGGACAGGTCTCATGCTACATCACAGTGAAGGAAACAGCAGATAGGAACTTTTCAGGGACTGTCCGACATGAAAAGGAGAATGCTACTTGAGACAGAGAGACTGTTCAGGTGGAATTTTACATCCAACTGTTAAAAAAAAAAACTTTCAGGAGATTTCACACAATTTTGACTAGAAATAGATACAGTACTGTAAGACAACTGTGCAAAAAAAAGCTGCTGACAATGTAGAAAATAATGATATGGTAGCGCAGCAGTGAGCGCTTGTGCTTCACAGCTAGAAGGTCCCGGGTTTGATTCCCGAGCCAGGCAGGGCCTTTCTGTGTGGAGTTTGCATGTTCTCCTCGTGTCTGTGTAGGTTTCCTCCGGGTGCTCCGGTTTTCCCTCACCACTAAAAACATGTACAATAGGCCAGGATGAATGAGAGTGTGTTTGTGTGGGACAACAGATGGAAATTAGCCCATGGCTACAATCCAGAGTGGTGTGTTTACATGCATGGTTCTCATGTGTCATTAACATGCACTATCTGTCCCAACCAAATAAATTTTGTTTGTCAGTTTAGTTATTTATTCTGGATCATATCAGAGATACATACAAATAGTGTTGGAAACGGTACTTCATACTTAAGTTCTAGTTACTACTAGTTACACCTCCCCAACAGCAACTGTATTGTTAAATTAATTTGTTAAATTCATATAAAAGTAACTACTAGCTAGTTACTGGACAAAGTAATTCCTGAATTACAAACAAATCTGCTGGAAAACACTCATTGCTGCTTGTTAGAGTAAACACAAGCCTGTTTTAGCCACTTAATCACTAAAGCTCTCAGAACCAGCGTTCGTTTTCAGTCTCTGACCCAGAGCTCAGCCACCGACACAAAACTGTCCACAGCAAAAACGGAAAGCAAAAGTCATATGTAATGTCGTGAAACCTGATGTCTTTCTGCAGAAGCCAATGCATAAACAATGCATTTACCAAAAACACATTGATATCAGAAGATATGCAAACTAATGTCAGTGCTTGTAAACAATGTGCCCAACACCTCCTCTGATTGGTCCCCTGTACAATCACTCTCTGTCACTTTGTTCCTCTCTATGTCTCTGTATCTATATCATGTTGAAAACACATCCATAATTCACTATTTGTTAAAGTAGTTGTGGAGCCAATGGCGGGAGAGTCAGGACATCTCCCGGTGGGCCACTGGACTTTTGGGCCGGCAGAACATATTAATTAATAACACAGTCTCACAGTTGTGATGTTTTAAGCTTATTGACAATTCCGACGTCACAAATCAAGCGTCGGTGAAAACACTGCTCTCCGCTCATTGAAATGCATTGGACTTTGAGTGGTCATCATTTGGTTTGAGAAAATCTTTGTGATGCCACATTGTGATGAAATGTTGTTTGACTACTACTACCCTACCTATAGAGGCAAAAGTGCGATATACGCATTGAGGCTATGGGGAGATGCCCGGGTGTTTGGAATTGTCAATAGGTTTGACCTGGGCGACAGCAGGAACCTGGAGCTGTTTGAGACATGAATAAACATTTTGTCATGATTTAACCCAGTATCAACCTTTCAGATTTGTAATGGAGCCTGTCTTTGTGAAAGAAAAAAGTCCCTATACTGCTCTGGGTTATGAGCGTACCACATTGTAAGTGTGACTCTAATGCCAGTCACCAGATGCGCCCGCTCCTAAATGAGACACATTAGCGCCTCATGTTCATTCCTCTGCCAGATCTGTCACGCTGCGTCATCTTCTGCCTGTACTTCTGTGTCACCCACAAAAAGGGGAAAGCAGTACTTCGACACATGCAAGGGTAAAATCAAGGTGGCTCTATCATGGTACATTAAGCGTAAATGGGGGTCCCATGGGTGCGAGTGTGCGAGTCTAAAGAGGCAGGTCGCACATGTCAGCACCCAAAATTAATTCACACGGCGCCGTCATTAGCGTTAGCGCGTTCATAATCAAGCGCTAATTTATGGCTGCTAATTCCCTTTTGTGGCCTCACACTTCTACACCATAATGACAGTGGCAACTTTGATTTCTCCGACTCATGTGAAGCCTTTGATGCGGCGCCACCTGCTGCTGCACAGTGGCCGTGTGTTCATCATTATCTGAAAGGAGCTCAAGTGCTCTTCAGTGTGAACGCTGAGAAATTATTGTAATACGTACACTGCAAAAAGTCAATATCTAGATTAGTTACTAGGGCTGTGCGCAATACTTTGTATCGGCAATGTATCGTTGACAATACGTGTATTGTATCGAGGCACCTGTATCGTGATACGCAAATAATAAAAGATAATTCATTTAATATGCTTGTTTGACCCCATGGTCAAACAAGACTTCCCGAAGACTCTAGGGCCCATCCTGAGACTAAAGGGCCTATCTCAACAGCTTGGAGACTAGTTCACAATCTGGGGTAGACTTGAGTCTCGGAAACGGCTTGGAAACGGCTCCGAGACCAGCAGAGACTCGAGTCTCCGTGAGGTTGCGAACTAGTCTCCAGGCCGGCGAGATAGGACCTTTAAGTCTTGGTTAAGACCTGTTTTAGTCCCAGTTCTTACAATGTGTTGACACGCTTCCCTCATGGTTTACTCCTGGTTTAATCCAGGTTCTGTCTATGATATTGTCCAGGTTCAGACCTGACCCCAGTTTTCACTTAGTCCTAGTTTAGTCCTGGGTTTAGTCCAGGGCAATCATCGTTTCATTCTGTTCTGGTTTAGTCCTTTTTTGTTTAGTCCTAGTTTAGACCTTGATTTCAGACTCTGCTTTAGTCTGGTTTACTTCTTGGTTTAATCCAGATTCAGTCTGTGATATCGTCTGATTTCTCCTGGTTTAGTTCTGGTTTAATCCTGACCGTAAAATCAGTGAGTGGAGAAAAAGCATTTAAACAAAGAGCTGTGTTAAACATAAAAACCACTGAATCATGAAACACGATGTTACAAAAAAGTCATGGAGATCAGATCACGATTCGATTTTAATCATCATTATCGTCCAGCCCTGACGTGAAGTTGTTGGCTATACCCAGCCCTATTAGTTACCAAATTCAGTTTATTGATCTAAATTTGAGTTGACTAGTTACACTGCAAAAACATATACTGTATCTTGAGGAGTTACTAGAATTAAGTATATTTCAAGTGAGATTACCTTAGAACCAATCAGAAATCTGATGAAATAAGACAAATAATCTAGATGACAGTAGTAAATATGTCTAATATAGTCTAAAAGGCTCAAAACAAGATTAATATTCTTAAATCAAGTCGCTTTAACCCATGCTTGATGCCCTCGTCCTTCTTGCAACTAAACTTGTACCTTCTGGAAGACAAAAAAACATAATTTGGTGTCATTCACATCCTCGTTGTTAAATATTCGGCCAACACTAATTCATCATGGCTCAAAGTCACCCCTGTCTCTCACTGAGCAGCTGTGAGGTGCACTGTATGAAGACATCAGCCTGGTGTTTCATTTGAGCTCACGCTGTCAATGTCCAGGCACAGTCCACTACGGAGACCTTTTCAATCAAAACTACTTGGCGTTGGCAAATTCATGCTGCACTTTCTGTTGTGTTGAGTTCGATCCACTTCACAATTCCAAGGATGTTGTGTTGTTATTGTTTTACGATAAAAATATTGGTGAAAATAGGTTCACACACAATAGGGCTGCACAATATATCATCAAATTATCTTTATCGCTATATTAGCATCCAAAGAAGCCATAACAAATGAACTTGAAATGTGAAAAAGTTTTAGTCATTATTCCTAGTTTAGTTCTTAATAAGTTACTTCATATTTTGTTGTACATTTGTATTGTGTTCAAATGGATCAGTAAATTGTCAATAAACAGTTATCACCATTTTCCCCCTATAGTGCAGCCCTAGCATACTATGAGCTATTTGATCGTATTTCTCCTGTGAAGGCCAAGTGACTATAAACCTTTTCAATCAATCATTGTGTGTGATTGCCTCTATTAGATTTAGATTCCATTATAGAGAGAATTACAGAATAGCATCACCGATGTGGGCTGCACATCATTGTTCATCAGCCTGTGTCCAGCACTGTATCAAAAAGTATTTGTGTAGAAGTGATTTACCAATAGTTTGAGTGACCTCTCCCTATCTGTCCCTCAACAACAACACAGTGCCCAGTTTAATCATTCGGATTGGTGAAGTTTTACTGGGTTCAACCTTTTCAGTCTGCTGCAGTGCATTTTGAACTGGAGTCTGGCCCATCTCTATGTCAGTGTTTGTGGTTCCATGTAAAGCAGTTGCCCAGTCGCCGTCAGAGCTAGTTCTGAGCTCTTCCAGAGTTCACCTGGTCTAATACAAGACTGAGAAGGTACAGGCTGAAGCTTTTGCCTCTACATGTTTGCCCTCAAAACAGTCAAGAGTAAATTATTCCTTTTCAAAAAGTCATTACAGTTTTTTGACAAATCAATGAATTTCTACAACAAAGTTAGATATACATTGTCTTGCCTTTAGTAAATACAAGCCAAGATTAAGTCTGTGTTCTCTTTGTGTCAGAAGCAAAAGCTTGAACAGACCAGTGGTTCCCTCATCAGGCCGAGATCAAGATCAAATCAGGACAACACCAAGTCTAAATTGGAGAAAATAATGACTAAACTTGGTATGAACAATGTCTAGACCGAGCTAACTTAAAGTGATAGTCTGTAAGTTTGCAAAATAAGGGGAGAGAGAGAAATTTTAAAAGTAATGGATATCCCCATCTCTTCTGATTGGATCTGAAAGCCCCTCGTCGGTCTCAGTACACAGGAAGACTCGTCTCATTGGTCAACATGAATCCTGCAAGACTCTGAATTTGCTGCCGAGATCAGCAAAGTATAATTAGTTTTATAGACTTACTTTACATCAAACCTTTCCTTACCTTTCTGCCCGCACCCAGTTCATCCAGCTCAAATCTGTTACTTCACGTCCCTTCCCCCGTCACTTCAGGTGTTCCTCAGGGTTTTGTCCTCGGCCCCTTGCTGTTCCGAATCTACCTTCTCCCTCTTGGGTCACATCTTCAGGAAACATCACATTCACTTTCACTGCTATACGCGGATGACACCCAGTTCTGCCTGTCCGGTCAACCAAATCCCACACTCCCTACCCTCCTCTCTCTCACTAACCGCCTCCATGAAATAAAGTCCTGGTTCACCTGAAGCTTCCTCAAACTCAACAGCAATAAAACTGACCTGAACTCCTCCTCATTGGCACCAAATCCACCCTATTGTCAGTAAATTGTATTTACTCTTTTCAAGTCACAATGAAACAGAAACTACCCAAATGTCCCCCATCAAAAGTTTACATATTTTGCATCTTGAAACAAACACCACTTTTTTCAGAGAATTATTTGTTATTTTCTGGGTATTTTCTTTGCGTCCTGAACCATTTTCTTGCCAGTTGGGGCTAATCGTGTCATCATCATTCATTCATATTCATTCATTCATCATTCATATTCTCTGAGAAATGTCCACAAGTCCAAAATCCTGCCAAGGTATGTAGCATGAAAAAAAAACATATCAACATGCATGAAATCTCCTCTTTCTGCATCATACTGCATACTGTGCGAGTCCCTGCCCCCCACAGCTCATCTGCAGTGGGCGCTTTGATCGGACACGCACACGCTCAGACGTATAGAGATTAAAGCGCGCTGTTGTGCTTATGTATTCCCCTGATACAATACACCGCCAGTAATTAAGTCCGTGGCCGCTCAGACGCTCTCATCCACACTGGCGCGGCTAATTATATATGGAAAACGTATCACTACTCTCCCGGACCCCCCGACCTCTGGCCCTCATTAAAGTGTAGGTGTGTTTAGAAGATGAAGCGCGTTCTTATCCGCCGAGGGTCAAGTCCGTCTCAGTCCAGTTTGATCGCTCGCATTCTTCCGGCGTCGGAGCTCAAAGGGGCTTAATAAAATAATAATTACAGTTAATGAGGGCGCCAGTAACGAACCTGCGTTGGCACTTTCAATTAAATGGCAAAGGGTGGCTGTGCGGAGAGGCGGAGCGGGCCGGCTGAGTCACCGCGCAAATGACCGGTAATTAAAAGTAAAAGTGTCAAATCATGACCATCTTGAATGAGACAAAATTATGTGGAATTGGGAGAATTGGGAGAATTAATGGTGGTTTTGAGTAGGTCTCACATTGTGGCCTTTAGTAGCACCTACAGACTCCAAACTTTATTTTGAAGGTTTGTTGATATGAAAAGATACAGATTTGAATGACAGAAAAGTAGCTGTACATGTTTTTCTCATATTTCTGTCAGTAATATACAGCAAAAGTTTCAAATCGGTATCGCGCAATATATTATTTTCCCTATTCACCTGCCGTGTCTCACCTTAAAATAGTAAATTATTTATTTTCTAGTCTTAAACTCTATTTGCACTGGAGTAGGATTACCTGGGGATCTCAGGTAAAATGTAAAAATGACTAAATTCATTTGGAAGGTAAAAATTCCCACGATTTTTACCTGTGGTAATCCTGCAAACTCCGAGGTCATCATGTGATTATATTCCCGTGCAAATGTTCAAAACTTCTCAAATAAAAACAAAAGCTATCTCCATATCTTGATGGTTTGATTGAATTGTTTTAATGTTTAAGTCAACAGTTTTTTTAATTGTTATTATTAAAGTGTATTTAATCATATTACACTTGCGTCATGGATCAACTTCCCCTTGTAATGAGCACCAGACTTGTTCTTAGACTTTAGGCTATACGTGCTCTTCAATCCAAAATCCAAACACTTTCATTCAGAACTTGGATCTTGCCGCATTTTATTATTACCCGCTCTACCAACTGCGACAGTGGCCCAGATGGTAGAGCGGGTCATCTCAGAAGGTTGGGGGTTTGAATCCCGGCTCCTGCAGGTGCAGACTGTCGTTGTGTCCTTGGGCAAGACACTTCACCCAATGCCTATGTGTGAGTGGTTGGTGGTGGTTGGAGGGACCGTTGGCGCAGATGTGAGCAGCCTCGCTTCTGTCAGTCTACCCCAGGGGAAACTGTGGCTACAAATGTAGCTTACCACCATCAGCATGGAGTGAATGAGCCCCCCTCCCTTTCATGTGGGAAGCGCTTTGGGTGTGACTGTGTCATATGAAAAGCGCTATACAAATAAGATTCCCTTTACCCCCCTGTATTATTGTTTCTTCTTAAAGGTTTTTTTTTACAGTGGGTAATCAAAGAATGGATTTAGATGAGGACCTAACCTAATGTCATATTTGGCTGCCTTTAGTCACCATCTCCTGGAGACGAGCTGGAGACGCGCCACTCCCAGTAAAGTTACGAGTCAGGTCTTAGGAGAGGAGCCGCTCACAGCAAAGACACATGAAGTTTTTAGCTATTTTTCAACAATAATAATAACATATCTGTAATAAAATGCTTATATTTCATTCTAATTACTGGGTGAAATGTTACATGATGTACCTTTTCATGGAAAGCAATTGTTTTGATGTTGTTTTGTTTCTTTTCAGCAACGGTTTTACACTGATGAAAGAAAGCATACATCTCACATCACAAAATGACCGCCCCTCGCCCCGGTCTTGTCCTGTTTGCAGATAGCCTGTCGCCTCCCGTCAATGTGACCGTCAGAGAGGTGCGAGCCAGGTTTGCCGTGGTGACATGGGACATCCCGGAAGGAGACAATGTGATCGGGTTTGCCATCACGCAACAGGTAAGCGCGCTCGAGGCCTCGCCGGGTCGCTCGCCGCTCAGAGCTGCCGGCTGTCACGTTGGATTTCCTTTGCGATGACACCGTCATGAATTAACATTAGGGAGATTATCGTTCAACCTTGTCTTTCTGCTTTTAAATTTAAACAACACCTACACTCACTGATAGCTGTGTAATTGTGAGCCTGATTATACAAGAGAGAGAGTGTGAACTTGTTCTTGTAAAGCCACCATCTAAGCATATTTCACACAACATGAACGAAGCCCACAGATAAATGATTAAAGGCTTGGCTAGTTCTTCTGCATTGACCCTTTTAGCTCCATCAAACTTTGTGTCCTCTCTCTCTCTCTCTCTCTCTTTGCATCATGAAACCATCTCCACACATCACACTTTACTTCCATAACGTCTAACATAAGATGTGGCTAGCTCCTGCTCCTTATTATTTGCTCTCCGAGTATGCACCTGTAACCCTTTGAGGCCACTGTTGTTTGTGATACTGGGCTATACAAATATAAATTGATTGATTTATAAGTAGCAACCTCTATGTTGTCCCCAGTGTTTTGCTCAGCAGCACTATCTAAAGTTATGGCTCTCAAACATAGCTCAAACTCTCCATAATAACAACCTAAAAAGCTCTGGCTTTGCAAACAAAATTAGATCTGAATCAGGTCAAAACTGGGGCTGAATCAGGTTTAAAGTAGGACCAAAGGGGGTCATTTATCAAGGCAGGTGCTAAAAAGCAAGTGCAGGCTCGAAATAAAAATAGCATATAGCTATTTGTGGGCATGTTGCACATAATTTACAATTGCCCCAAATGTGATCTAAAATCTGATGACTCTGCTGCTGATCCACTTTTGCACATTTACAGCTGTGCTCATAAGTTTACATACCCTTTTGATCTTTTGGCCATCATAGAATATAAATGATAACACAAACTGTTTTTCCACTCATGGTTAGTGGTTGTGTGGAGCCATTTATTGCCAAAGAGTTTACTCTTTTGAAATCATAATGAAACAGAAACTACTCAAATGTCTCTGATCTAACGTACAGAGTCCTGTACTTCAGCTGAAATACAGGACCCTCTGGTTAAATTGGACTCTCTCAAAAAATTGTATGCTTGTTTCAAGATGCACAATATGTAAACTTTTGATCAGGGACATTTGGCTAGTTTCTAGTTGAAAAGCCTAAACAAACAGGCTTTCTGGCAATAAATGGCTTCACGCAACCACTAACCATGAGTGAAATAAAGGTTTTTGTGTTCATTCATATACTATGTCATTCTGTCAGGGTATGTCAACTTTTGAGCACAACTGTAAATGAGAAAAGAGGACTAGACCTGCAGTTAGCCTAAGGTTTGCCAGGTCCTTCCTCCTGTAGAATCTGGCGCGCTTGGAAAAAACTCTCTGAGAGTTTTTGGTAGGTTGTTCTCCATGTAACATTGGCCATAGCTTTTTTCATAATAACGATCACAATTGTCAAAGCTATTGGTGACAAACCCCTCGCATTGTCGTCCTACAGAAGAAAGACGTGCGCATGCTCCGGTTTATCCAGGAAGTCAACACGACCACTCGTTCCTGTGCATTATGGGACTTGGAGGAGGAGACCGACTACATTGTGCATGTCCAGTCCATCAGCATGTCTGGCATGAGCCCCCACAGCGAACCCCTGCGCTTCAGGACGCCCAAGGAGACGGACACCCAGGCCTCTAAGAACAAAGGTAACACGAGAAATATGTTGGGTGGAAGTCTAAAAATGTTGTGGCATGTTTTTTTCCTTTCATCCAAAACCAATGTGTCTTGGAACTACAGAACCAGGAAGCTCTCTGCAATATAATTAAGAGAAGGCTGAAAATATACTGAATCCAATTGCCAACTTGTGGGTTAAAATAGTACCATTCTGCGACGGAGTTTAACAGGGGGTTTGGCTTTTTGACAATCTCCGCTGATCCTCGCCAAAGACCTATAAAAATCAATAGCGGCAGTGAGCGTGAAATGAAATCTTGCAGCGGAGCACTCCTAAAGCTCGCCCTCGCTGACCACAACTCAGGAATAAAACAGCTGAGGTGGGTGTATACTTGACTGTATTGATGTGCCACCGCGGGCCTCACCCTGCATGTAGCCGGTCCACAGCGAAGCGGAATGAGGAGCGCATTCATCAGACAGCGGCGAGTCCGAGCGGCGGGGGGACAAGCCGATCAATAGGCTCCGGACCGAGCCTTCCTCCATCTATTTCGGCTCACATTTACGCCCGTCTTTTATCTAAGCTACTGCCTCAGCCGCAACATGAGCCGTGCACAGCTGTAGTGTGTGCTAATAGACGGGGAGGCTCGATGCTGGAAAAGAAATCACATTCAAAAACTCTTAAAGGAGTTTATACAGTATTTGTCATCCACATCTCCCTGTCCATTTAATTAGAAGCATAGGAACGTATTACTACACTACAAAGTTATGAATTATTCACTAAATTCACAGGGAGCAAAAAGGGATTTGCAAATTCAGTTTGCCTCTTTTCTCTCCATTATTCTTTAAAAATCCAGCTCCAAGCTACACAGATGCGTGGAAAGGAGGAATATGGTAGTAGTCTTTTAGTTTGGGTAATACTCTGCTTTTTGTTTTGTTCTGAGGAGATTTTCAAGTTTTTAGAATGTCATATCATATCTCTGGCAGAAAAGACTTCCATTTGAAACACTCCTATTTGCCTTTTATGTCTTTCTTTCACAATCTGACCTACATAATGGGCAAAACAGAAATTTGCATGCACAAAGTGCATGCATCTTACAGCAGTTAAAACACTTGAATACAGTTTTCTTTTTGGCTTCAGTGTCAAAACTAGGTTGAGAAGTACTTTCTTTCTTGTTTGAAACAAAGCTGCAGTAAAAACGTCTCCCACAGCACTGTGTCCCAGAGAAAACATCTTTATTGCTCTGCTGTTTCTCAAAGAATAGTTCACCTTTTGTTTAATACTGAAGTATGAACAGCTTGTGCCTGGTATTTTATCACCTTGTGTGTGTGGGCAGCCTTACAACCTTATCTTTATTCATTTTTGAAGAAATCAAAACCTATTTGTGATTTGTCTGCTTGTATCCTGTTGTTTCAGACGAAGTGACCATGGAGGAAGTGGGTCAGGCCACGCAGCTGCGAGCGGGAGAGCTTATTATCATAGTAGTGGTTCTGATAATGTGGGCAGGTGAGGAGTCACTCATATCATCATGAATGATGCTTACAGAGCAGTCATGTGGTGTAAGCTTTGGTAGTGAACTCTGTCTGTGCTTGTGGCAGGGGTGATCGCGCTCTTTTGCCGCCAGTATGACATCATCAAAGACAATGAGCCCAACAACAACAAGGACAAAGCCAAAAACTCCTCGGAGTGCAGTACTCCTGAACATCCAACAGGGGGGCTGCTTCGCAGTAAGGTATAACCCACTCCTCCTTTCCCCGGATGCTCCCTCCGCGGCGCCGGGCAGGTGAATCGTCAGCGCCACTTTTATCCAGATTATTCCACTCCATGCAAAGCCATAGTCATCTGAGCCTATGCTGCAGAACTATATTATTTTAAAGTGCCCTCAGGATCAAGCTTGTTTTGACCAAATCCAGAGCCTCATTTCATTTCCTTACATTCAGACCAGCCCCAAACAAACTTCTGCTCTCTGCTTCCAAAAACATCCAGGCGCTGAAGCATCCCCTTGCTCATTGCATGATTGTAGTCGGCCCCTGTGAGTCTGCCTTCTCTCTTACCTGCTCTTCTGTTTGTTTCCAACAGTTTGCCAAGAACAACAACAGGATGCCATCTGTCAACATCATCGAGGTGTGACTGCCACAAAGACTGAAGCCGTCTGCTTGTTGTAATGAGGCGTGGGTCCTCTCTCTCCTCGGGCGTGGGGCAATATGCTCTTGGACCAGGCACACTGCTGTCTGTAGGTCTGAGGCTCTCCACAGCGAAGGCACAGGCTGCAGAGAGGAGCTGCTGGGGACCCCAGGGGCCAGAGCTGATACACAGAGGGCCTCCTATTGTCACTGTACGTTAGACCAGTGTTCACTGCACTTGTTTGTTCAATGTCAACAGACCTCATTGTGTGTTTAAAGGTGCCAACAGAACCAGTGTTCTGGTTCTTTTTGTTTTAGACATCATTAATGAAACATGGGACATAGTAAAGTGCAGACTCTACCTGTGAAGCAGAGATATGCTGGTGTGCTGATCTTAGATTCATGGATGTAGAAGGCCCATCATGTGACATAAACATCCTGCTGTTGAACTTTGATGAACGACTCACTAAAGTTACATTCCACATCCTGGACGAGCCCTTTATTACTTCTCTGTGTTTGATTTTACGGTGTCCGAACATGTGGGAAAAACACTGCAGTCGAGTTATTTAGTGCTGAACTTCAAAGGGGCAGATCCCTCACATCAGCAATAACAGCCTTAGATGGAGCTTGGTTCCTCAGACGTCTCCTCACAGCATGCACTGTTCACTGGTGTCCTGTGTGCGAGGGCCATGCCTCTCAAGTCGAGCGCTGTTTCCACTTCCTGCTCAAGAACACGGACTTGCGTGCTCAGGCCTCTGAGCCTGAACACAAAGTCTTGAACAGATGAACGAAGGGCTTCTACTTTTCTCAGAACTACATTTGTGTAGCAACTGTACCAACACTACTGTCCAAGGGATCAACTTCTGCCATATGGTTCTGTACACTCGAACATGTGTAAAATACTGATTTCTGACTTGGCTGGATCAGTTTCTGAGCTGTTTATGACATGTTCATGTTTAGGGCTGATTTTCTGTTGGTAGTAACTGCCTTAATGTCTTCTGTTGATTTGGTAGATGAGCTCCATTTTCTTATGCTTCAAAGACGCGTTGTGTAAATACTTTTTCAAATCTTTTTATTTTGTAAATGAGTGGAATTGTGATATGAATAGAGTTCGGGATTTAATGTTTTAAATTGAACGTTAACAGGGAAATCCACCAGTTCAGGGGGAACAAGCAAACGAGAGACTAACATTACCTACAAATTATAAGAAAGTAGAGAAAATCACGACTAGTAAACACATGTAACAAACAGTATTCAAATTATTTTATGCAAACAATAACTTCAATATTTTACATTTTTAAATCTCCATTGGTTTATCAAAGACCCCTATTCCCAGAGTGCATTGCATTTTCGACGACACAATCCCGAGCACTATTGCTGGAGGTTTTAAGAAATCATGTCAATGTATATACACAAACATCCAAATCTTTCAAAGCTAACATGGTCCAATTCTACAAAATGACTGTAAAGTACTAATATTGAACCGCTATAGAAAGAAAAGCCTTGATTCTTTGTGATTTCTGATTTTTTTTCTCATCACCAACTCCTCTCCTTAAAGAAAAGAATGTGCCAATTCACACAAACACAGACGGTCAGCGGTGTTCTGCGAAGAGGCCCCAGGAAGTTCAGGGAAATGCACTGAATGTTACGCCTGAGTGGATTTGGAAGCAATTGCAGCGTGTTATCTCTCCGCCTGGACTTCCCGCTCATTAAGCGAGGAATCGTCTCCGTCGAGATGCTGCTGCTGCTCCGCTTTGACGACAAGGAGCTGAACACGCATTGTTCCGAAGTGTGGCTTTAAAAGAAAAGCTGTTTGTTTGGTGTACATCAGGCAGTGGGTCATGTTAGTCCTCATCGGTGTGGACAGGCTCATTCAGCAAACAAGCAATGCCAGTGGTGGAAAGTAACTAAGTATAAAGTACACATCTTAGGTGCTTTTACTTTTTATGATGAATACTTTTTACTTCACTTCATTTTAGAGCCGGTATCTGTCCACTACATTTTTAAATTGGGTTAAAAGTAAAAGTATTTTGAATGATTGTTTAAACGCATGCATCTTCCTGACAAAAGAAGAATCTAGTTTCTTTAGTTTGACCTGGTTTAGGCCCAGTTTCTCAATCGGTGAAATATGGGCGTGGGAAGGTATCCACATCATCACTCGCTGCCCAAGTGCTGTTCCCATTGCAATACATCTGTGTTGCCTTCGTTGCCTTGCACCAGCCAAAATCACCCATAATGCATCACGGTTGTTAACAAAAAAAACTGAAAAAAGGTGGAAGGTGGATTGTGTGACTTGTAAAGGCTGAAGTACACATTAAAACCAAAATATATGCTTTGACTTTCTTAACAGACCTGCCAGTGTTTGTTGTGACAAAATTTTAACAATGTATTTTAATATAATTTTGTTGTAATAAAGATTTAGTCAGTGATTATCAGTATATTTTGTTGAGGAAAATTAACTGGCTTTATCTAATCTTGTTCGGTAAAGTTTGCTTTTATTTTTTTATGCATCAAAATGAACATCTGTAGATTTCAGTCATAAGTTTAATCATCATTAACCTCTTAAGCCCTGCTGTGTATACATATATTCTGGAAGGCTTTAACAGCTTGTAAAATGTCTAAAATGTTCATATTGCTCTCAAATGATATGAATGTCTATGGGGATACTATAGATGTGAAAATGTTCAAGAAAATCATAGTGGGCCTGAGTAATTGAGGTTGAAAGACAGAAAATATGAATTCCGCCTAAAAAAAACACACATTACAGCAGGTCAGCAGCTTGTTTACATTGTAAAGAAGCAAATAAACATCATAAATAGTAACTAAAGCTAATTATTGACTTTTTACCAACTGTTTATCTCTGTAACAATAAATTATTGAAAAGTTATTGAGGTTTCGATTTAAAATAGTCTAGGTGGAATCCCATAGTAATAGGGCACAATTTGGCACTTTTTGGCCCAAAAAATTCAAATTTGTAATTTGTAATTGAAAATGTTGGATCCTATTTATATATTTGGTCATAAAATACAGTTTTTCCCTGAAAAAAAAAATACACTTTAAAAAAAAATAGATTAAAATAAACAAGGATTGTCTAAAAGTGGCAAGTCCCCAAAAATGGGGACCCTCGGGCTTAAGAGGTTAACTACTTTTTATTGAGCTTTAGTCCAATTTGACACAACAAAACTATTACTTTGACGGCCAGCAAAAAAAATCAAATGAAAAGTCTTGCTTTTGTTTTTTTTTTCTTTTTTACTTAGTGATGTCACTTCCTTTCCCTCTGAAGTGTGTTCCATTAGCTGATCTTTTTGGACCAAGGAAGGAGACTTGCCTTGGATTTGGAGGAAGTGCCTCCAAAGGCAAGGCAAGGCACCTTGCGATTGAGAAACACCCCTGGTTTATGCTGCCTTCATGTGGTCATGTGTGTGCCTTCATGTGGTTGATCTGATCTCGTATGTTCCACTGGAAAACTGGGAAATACTTTTGATACCTGAGTTTCCGAGCTGAAATAACCCAATAAGACGGAGAAATGTACAGTATGTCTTTAAGCTGTTTGTTATGAAGCCAACGCAATTTTAGTTTCATGTTTGATTACACCCAAAAACAAATTCCAAACTTATTATTTTTTTATCTAGCAAAGCAGATGCAAGGTAGCCGTGATCAGCAGGGCTGGGTATCGATACCTTTACTAAAATTGTTTGTCATCTACACAAAGTAAATATCTAGATAAATAAAATGAATTTGGGTCATTTAAACTTATCTAAATCTGAGCCGTTTAGACGAGTTAAGATTTAGTCGCTCATTAGACCTAATTCTAACCACTTGTTCTAAGGTGTTTTTGGCTTGTATTTGCCAATGGGGTAAGAAAATTGGTCTCGTTCTTTTGGCAGTTTTATTTTCCAGAGATTATTTTCCAAGCAAGATTACCTTAGAATCAGTAAAAATTGTCATGAATTAAACCAAATAATCTATATGACAGTAGTAAATCTGTCTAATCTAGTCAAAGCTGCTCAAGTCATTTATACTCGTGCTTGACTTTTAGTTTTGTGTAGAACCATAAAACAGAACAGTAATGGTTCAATAAAATACAGTTTATTTTTGTGTTTTTTATCATTTATTTGAGCTGAAACACTTTCTTTAGTGCAGTCACAAGACCCACCACCAGGCAGACAAATTTGCTTTCTAAAGAAAAAGATTTTTTCGAAACTGGTAGTCCCTTAATTGTTTCAATACCAGACTGGTATCGTTTAACAGTACCCAGCCCTAGTGATCAGTGTTTTCTTGTTCAAATTTACTCATTTGCAGCGTGTTCTTATATGTTTTTCAATGTTTAACTTTGCTACAACCTCAAAAGCGTTCGTAATTTCCACTTCACAACTGGAAAGGCTCATCTTTTCCACAGAACATGAAGGCAGCATTAGACCTGATTAAGTGGGTTAATTTTGATGCTATAAATTACAGAAATCCTGAGCATTACTCTTTCAAAATACTTTTACTTTTTACTCATAGTACATTTTACAGTGGATACTTTTCCTTAAAGGCACTATACCTGATTTTTTCATGACGAATAATGTAAGGGGGAGCGAGTAAATTAAATTGATAGTTGTGGTCTAAACACATCCCTGACCTTTCTCACACATTTCTAAAATCCCATTTCTTCATAGAGATGAGTTTATAAGCTCTTTTCTCAACTTGCAGGGTCACTTTTTTGGGTTACTATCACAGAAATTCAAGAAAACTAGCCAGCAAGCTCATGAAACTGACAAAAATGCTTTCTGTATAGATGCACAGTGTTATTTCCATGAATGTCTCAGTTTACAATATACCAAAGGAGGACAAGACAAAGTATCATTCCACTACTGGGAAAAAACAGGTATAGGGCCTTTATGTAGAATTTCAATCTGATAATTTTACTTGTGTACATTTTTGGTCCTGTAACTGCACTTTCACTTATGTAAGAGTATTGAGTACTTCTTCCACCACTGAGTAAAGCATTTCTTGAACTCATTTGCAGCACCTATTTATTTTTATTGCAACTATAATCTTTACTTGATAACTTTTGTATTTGAATAACATTGGAGAAAAGGTTGGGGAAAGTGCCAGTAGATTTAAAAATTGGGATCATACCAAATAGAAGCAAAAACATGACTCTTTTAAACCACTGCCGGTCGCCTCGTGTTAGATTCTTGATTGCGTTTCGTATTGTAGACATTTGTTTCACTTACAACCGAGAAACTTACAAGTTATTTGTTCACAAAAGCAGCATGGAGTGGAAAAAGTCAATAGTGAAAGTGTGTTGTGTTTATATTGTGTACAGCGGTCACTGACTAATGAGGGCTAGCATGGTTTTCCTATTATGCACAAGGTTACACAGCTTCTGTTCTGAAGAATACGGTGTATGCTTATACTTGTGTATGCGTCAAATAAAATGATTTTACACACTAACCAAGTGGTTTCTCTCATGGCCTTTAATCCACAACAGAGCTTTGCTTTAACATCATGAGACAAATTATAAAATACACAAATATATGCCTGTGGGTTTACATCAGGATACAGGAAGTGCTTTTTTGTACAACTTCAAATTCCAAGGTTTGATCAAACAAACATTAAAAAGATCAATATAAAGAACATGGTGGAAAGTTGCATTTCAGAAGAACATAGATTCAGTACCATGTGACAACAATTACTCATTTCAACGGATTAGTCACTTTTAAACGCTACAACTGTTTATTGATTATGGATTAAATGTCTATTGGTCAGTGCTTTGAATCACTCTGTACTGAGTCTACACTTTTCACCTGACATGAACCACTCTTTTTCCACAATATTCTTCTTTATACACGCTTGTACATGCAAACAAGCATAATATCGGACAACAAACACAAGAACACTCATTATATAATTAATTATTTCTACAAACATTGAAAAACTCAAAAACATGCAGTTATTTGCTTCTTTTGAAAACTCTTGGAACAGTTGCAAATCTTTTGTAGGTGTAGTCTAGTTTTTCTTCATACTCCTTGAGTGTAATTGGAGTGGGTTTAAACCTTTTTACATAATTTCTGTGAAAATCACAACATTTTCTTAATGTCTGTGCATTAAAGACGTTAATGGAGCTCAAGTGGAAATGGATGTACCTTCTGGTTAGGTCTGAGGGATGTTGCCATTGTGGACCGCGGGGATCTTGGGCGACCTCGGTCATGAGACTTAAAAGCTCCCCCATCGCATCTGAGACAGAAGGCCATTTAAAGACATTTAGTGGAGCAGTTGATTTAAAATGACAATTTAAATGGTTATAATTATCAAATCACAAAGCCTGTATTTCTATGTAATATAATGTGCTCTGAAAACAAATAATATCCATTAAGGTTCATCATGTACAAACCTTCACCCTAGTTTAACCCTCTACAAACAGGGGCTGCTCTGAAATCCATGCCATTCTTGTAGAAGTTAAGCAGTTCATATTACACATTTCCCCTCAAGTTCTGAACTTCATAAATCATACATAATCATACAGCTCTACACTTCATTACATTTTAAAGCAATTCAATAATTTGTACTTCTCTCTGAAGACTTTCAGAACAATTCATACAAATATTAGTTACATTTTATATAGATAGATAGATAGATAGAGATATAATATATATATATATATATATATATATATATATATTTTTTTTTTTTTAAATGTCATACCTAATAATCTTACATAATCCCCAGTACTCCCTTTAGGTGCAATAAAAGTACCTTGATTGGAGTGCTCATTCATGTGTCTTGTCACAGCATTGATATATTTTCTCTTCTCCTCTTCCTCACTGTTGGAGGTGCAACATTAAACACACTTGATGACATAAAAAAAAGGTCTGTTGAAATATTTCTTACCGCTCTAAACGTGGTCTAGTGGCTCCCTCTGCTGGAGGCGCTGGGGCAACAGGAACAACTGGGACAACCACTGACTTAACCTTAAAACAGAAATACACAAAGAGCTGACACAGACAGACCAGGACACCTAAGTATTTTATGAAAGTGGAATTCAATTTGTTTTGGCATTCAGTGTATAGTAAAAGCAGACGTCTGTGGAGAAAGCTAGGAATGGATTGGAGGAGAACAATTCTGCAACACACATTTACAAGGGCCTATAGTTTAAAACTGGGATACAGGGCAGCTGAAAATGCTATGGTAGGAACTATGGTAATTGTCAAAATACAGATTACTCGTATTATTCTTTCTTTTCTTATCATTTGTAGTTTATTGCTATTTTCTCTGTAATTCCTGGTCCAATCGAAACAAAAACTGTCACAAAGTTCAAAGTCTTCTCTGTCAGCCTCAGTCTGTGGCCAAAGCTCCTGGGATAAGGAGCGAAATGTTCAGTTTCCTCAAGCACAAAGTACAGATGATAGAAAGCCTTTGTCTATGATGGTTAACACCTGTACGATTGAGAACCTTCAAACGTCTAATTAGCTTCTCATAAAAAGTGTCCAAAAGTGGAGATAATATTCAAGAACAGGCGCATGCTGTAGAAAGCACTTTCAGCCAGAAGAATAATATGGCAGGTTTGTGAATCCAATCACGATCATTATTTAAAAAAAATAAATCAGGAAAAACATTTTTCTTTCTATTTTCTTTTTGAAAATGTCTTTCAAAGACTTTTTCTCTCCCATAGAGCTGTACTGGCACCTGCTCAAACTAAAATAGAATTCTGTAATGAACACGTTTGCTGTTGTTGCTGTGGTACAATGCAAACTGCCATACTGCTGTTCTGTGCATAACCTCTAATGGTCCAGTTTTTGGCTATATTAAACAAAAGCAATAGAGGCAAGCTAGATATTTCAAGGTGGAGTATGTTGGGATGATCAGAATCAATGAAAGAATGGTGAATGATATCTTTACAATGATCTCAAAAGCATACATCAAATCAATGGAGAACAATGACTGCAATGACCCAGGATGTCCATATGAATTACCTGCACTTGCAGAGGGAGAGTGGACTCCCAGGCGCTGCTGTTGTTTATAGATTCTTCCTCTACACACACGGAGGACTCAAAAAGAGGAAGTCCAATTTTGAGCTCCTCAGGACTCTGTTGAGCAGGATCTCGTCCGTCAAAGGACAGAGAGAAGTATCCATCGTCTCCTCCTCCTTCCTGTAGGCACAGGATGCTGTCCACATCTTTATCGAAGGGCACAGACGTCCTCCTGTTGCCCTCGTCTCCAGAGGCAGAGAAACAGCCCTCATCTGGGGATGTGTACTTTTGCCTCTTGGAGGATGGCTCTGGGGTGCAGTCATTATTGATGTGTATCTTCAAATTAACAAAACCTCTTTTTGACATAGTTATTGCTGGAAAAAAAAAAAAAATAATAATCCACAGCAGCTTTTATAAAATTTTTGTACATATTTCATACTTATGACCCATCTGTTTCCAAGATATGAGGTTCAGCCATGTTCACATAGTAAAACTTCAGCTTGTGTCCGCATAATATGCAACTTCAGGCAATCAAAGATCAGTTGTATTGTCTTTTTTAAACCACTAAGATCACATCCTGCAGCCATAACCTTTAAACATAGAACAAATCCAAGCGACCAAGTGTGCAGGAGGCAACACATTTAAAGTAGTTTGCAACAGTATTAACATTTCTTAAGTTATCCAGCCATTGATTCTAGCTAAAATAAATGAATAAAAGATGACAGTATGAAAAATATGAAGTCTACGATTAGTCACAAACTGTTTCCGATTAGCTTCCTCAGTCTTTTTCATTTTAGCCTTTGATCAAAGTTGGCCATCAGTGTAGTCATTTCAGGTAAACAAAAGCAACGAATTAACGTTACATTTATGCGAATTACACAAACAAACAAAACATTTCTTGCCATCGAGCTGACTTTCACAGGCTGCTTGGGCAAGCTCGTTTTCACTCAACTGTTCAGTTAAACTATCTCCTCCATTCACCACATCTAAAGTTAATGATGCGAACTGCTTTTGGGATTATTCTACACTTCTTTTTGTATATTATCCTTACCTTTGGGTCACCTTTGACAGAGGATGAAAGTATCTGGCGCCTAAATCTTTAAACATTCATGCGCCTTTTTGTACCATGCATTGGATGGCGGGGTGACGGGGTCAAGGGGTCATGCATGATTCAAATACATCGTAAAAAAAAAAAAAAAGAAAAAATATATATATATATTTTTAAATCGATCATGTTCGTATAAATACTTCAATGATACAGAGTATAGCATTTAGTTAAAATATTAATAATCTGCCAAACAAACAAAATGTCATAACACTGTCTCCGGTAGAGGGCAGTGTAGAGTCTGAGTGCCACTGTGCTTTGTTTCTTTCATATTAGCTTGCTTTATTCTTCTTCATACCCCATTATCCTTCCCATTAGAATGAAAAAAAGACCCAAATCAAACGACTTTTCTTTGAGTTTATGCAAATTAAATTTAAATTAATTCATACATAACCAGTAACCACATGTTAAAATATCACACGCAACACATCCCTTGGTCTTGAAAAATGGAAATAAACGTTATCCATAAGTAATTCAGTGGCACAGTGCTCAAACGTAAACCACGTTCTGTCCATTTGGCTTGCAAGTATTCGATAAACCAAAAATGAAAAAGCAATTTTTATTTTTCTTCCCTCACACTTTCGCTCTGTAAAATGTAACGTTGTGTGACGAAGTGAAAAAGGGTCCAGGGCGGTCCAGGCACACTGATGCCACTGTGCAGAGTTTGGGATTTGCAGAGGTGAAACAAAAGGTATATAAATATAAGTGTAGTGACATCAATCCTTGCCTTTACATAAAACATGTGCTTTACAAACCAATGGATGTAGAGTGCAGAAATATTATTCATTACAAAAAATAGGATTGTCATTTTGTTGTCATTCACTCGTGCCCCACACAGTCTTTGATCAAAACACTCACATTTAAAGCTTTCTATGCTTAACAGGCTGCAGCCAAGAATAGGGAACACAGGTAAAAACTTACTATTGTCAATTTCCCTACTGTCCCTTGTCACCAGTCGCTTTTATATTTGCATTTAATGAAGCTGCAGCAGCTGTTTGACCCTTTAGTTCCTATCTATGCACATTATAGTCACCTGTAACAATGTGCACATTTTTAATCTCGATGTAACGCACAATACAGTCAACATATTACATACATGGACATGAAGCACGATAAGGAAGTGATACACTGACAGTAACAAACATTAAATAACTGCATGGATTTGGTACAAAAGGGACTATGAGGTTGTATTGCTTTGGCGAATCTTCTGAGCGGCCTCTTCACGTTTCCCTCACTGGTTTTATAACAGCAGAGCGCCACCAAGTGATAGCCAAGAGACGACTTGGCAGTAAGGCAAGGTGGAGAACATTAACCCAGATCATAAAGAGTCCTGTCTCTTTCCCCACAATCCAGCTGTTATCTTAGTCCAGTCCTCCTTTTGGACTTCACTGTAAAAGACCAAAGGCTTTATGTGCACTGAAGTCTGGGTCCTCCTGGTCCCATTTGCCCGGCGACAGGCACTCCTCTGTGTTCAAGTCCTGTGGGCTCACCCCAATGTCCAGGACCTGGGGGTTAGTGCGAGACTCAGCGAGTCTGTGGGCACAAGACAAAACTGTAGTTAGAATCAGTTTAATGTTCAACAATAGAAAGTACATCTTCATATGAATGTCACCTGGGCTGGATTTGATTTGGTATATGACTTTAACCACACAACAATGTCATGAGATGCCAAAAATGTGCAGAGCTGATGAATGTTGCACGCAAACACTTATTAAAAGACATAGAAAGTGGAAAACTGTGCAAAATAAATGGTGGAGTCTATGGATAAGGTGGATTCACTACACTCAGATGAAGTTACCTGAGTAGGATTCAAAGCTATCCAGACTTCGGCTGGGGGCGCAAAGGAAATACAGGTCAGGGTATATTCAGGGCTTGCTCATAACTTCATTATTCCTTAGCAATGCAAACAAACAATCTAATCTACAATAAATGCCAGTATTAAATGTTATGCAGGGTTTATACAGGTAGCAGCAAGCCAAATACTATTTTTATGCTACAAACTCCACAAATAAGTGCATATTTAATATTAATGTTCATATTCAAAAGAAAATTTGACACAACGGACAATAGAAATACAGCATGGTTTCTGCCAAAACTCCAGACCCATTTTTGTATTTTTGACAAACTTATGCTGTAAATTAGTTTAGCATTGTCATGTTATAATACATTGCAGCCAACAGAGGGCAGTGCATCACCATAAGCCATTAAAGTGCTGGAGAAAGCGTACATACACCATGTTATCCATGCTAGACTGATAAATACAAACAAAAGTGTAATTATTGCTATAAAATGTAAGAAAACCTCAAGTCTTTTGAAGATTTGCATTGTCACTTCGAGCTCTATTTTAAAATAAGACACACAGTGCAATCGATTGGCACCATCAATCATTTGGGATCAGTTTTCAAAATGTCAAAGAGCAGGTGTAATCTGATACAGTAATCGCAGCCGTTTTGAATTGCTCATCCGAGGTTTAATGGCAAAGTAAAGACCCAACAGCTGCTGTGGCCTGATCAACAACAGACACCTTAGTCATAATGTATGGACTGTTTATCAAGTGATCATCAGAGTGAGGCAGATTAACGTCTCCACAGCGCAATTACAGTGTGCAGACAAATAACCCACCGACTGAACTGAAATGGCCCTTTACCGTCTTGATTGAAAAGACTAGGCTCCAATCGGCCCTGGTTTAATAAGAGTCTCTCAACACTGGAGGGGCCACTACCAGCAGATTCAAGGTTAGGAGAGAGAAGTCAATTTTTATGCAGGAAGCCATGGTCAAGTTATTATTTATAAAAGACGGGAGGGATTTTTCAAAACATTGAACAAAGAACAAGCTAAAGAAATAAATCAGGAAAGCTATTTTAATAATTTTTGTTATTATGACTTTTGATGGATGTAATCTGTGGAAAGCATCAAGCTTAGTTTTGTTTCAGTGAAGGGGCAAATCAATGAAGAAAAGTTGGGGGGAAAGAGTTATTTTCATTACATTTTTTTTAAGATAGAGAGTGACATAGATGGAGGAAAAGTTCAATAGGATTCTGACTCATTTCTCATTCAATATAGTTGTGTACATGTGTCACTTCCTGTAGCCATGTCCAATAAGGAAGTGAGAAAATAAACATTGCAAAAAATGTAAAACTAGGGAAAAATGGGTAATATTTTAGCTAAACCTAAAATGTAGTCTAATATGCACTTTAAAAGATACTACTCAAGCGTTAAGGTGCTATACCCTTTCATAACATTATGGTTGCAGTGTGTTTGGCTGAGTGCAGAGACGCAGAGGGCACTAAACCAGAACAATCCCAGGTTGCGTCCAATTTCTTTTTTACAGTTAATGGCAGCAGCCTATATCACAGCGGTGTCCTTGACCACAGGGGTGAGAGAGCTCATATTAAATCAGTGAGCTAGTAAAGTGAGCCCAGTAAAGCGGCGTGACTCAGCCTGGGTGTCACCCGCCAGGGCCTGGAAGAGAAGCCAGCCTGCTGACCACGGGGCAGCGCCGGGGAGCAGAGACTGTGTTTAGGACAACGGCGCCCAGACCACAGGTGGCTATTTCAGCACAACGCCCTGCGCACACAGGCCTGATTCAGGAAACACAAGGCTGCAATTATTCTCACCTGGAGAAAGCCTCGTCCAGCCCATCCTCCAGCTCCTGTCCAACACAAAATGGATTTAGTATTACAGGTACTATTAAAGAAAAAAATCAGCTTTATTCATTCTTTTACAACTTCCGAAGACACCTTAGCTTTGGTACTTTTGTTAAACAAGGCTCTGGACTGGATATTTTACATGGAATTGGTTTTGTCCTCCTTCAGTAAATTGCAAAAGTAGATGTTTGTGAAAAATACTGTGTTTAATTATAAAGCTTTTTTTCCACTCAAGGACAAGCAGTCGATTGTCGCCAGCGATCCCGGACTGTCTTCTGATGTATCTCATACATGGAGTCAAGCTAGAGACGCCAGGCTTATATTTTTGGGGACTTTTTCAATAACAATGATGAAGTAATATTTTAGCAAACCATATGTAAAAATGACCTGGCAAACATCTCCATTTTTGAATAAACTGCAAAAGTGTGGGGAGTAACAAAACAAACAACAATTTCAATGTTATCTTTTAGACAATATTGCCCACTGCTTTTGACACAACTAACAAATTTAACTTTACCAACAATGCAAGCAACCAAAGTGAACCAAAAAATTTGGTATATGCACACTAAGAAATAGAAGGACAGGAATGGACCTAAAAGGGTACAAAGCTTTGTCGCTCCAGCTGTACCCTAGTGGAGAACAACTTTGTACCTCTGAATATAGGAACATATTTGTACCTTAGCTGAAAGATAGCTGAAGATTCAAACAGCAGTGACTGCTCTGTGATT
>OMNZ01024941.1:0-15448 GCA_900303255.1 Lesueurigobius sanzi | reverse complement strand
GGCCCTCAATTGTAAAGTGAGTTATATTGTGTGAGCACCGTCATAATCACCATCTTCAGTGGCGCTCTCAGTAAGCGTTCGTCTGCTACTCCGGAGGCCCGGGTTCAATCCTTGCTGGTTACTACATTTATATTCTTTTCACAAAATATAATACTATTGTTCCAACACAAGTCTCACTCACAAAACTATAGTTCTTTTTGTCAGTCCCCATGTGGCGAACTGGAAAAAGAGGTGTGCAGAGGGGTGGATTCAAACTAGCGACCTCCTGCATCTAAAACGGGCACTCTACCTACTGAGCTAAACAGGTTATAGTTTACCCACTCCACTCCTCCTTCAGCGCAACACAAAACAGGAGGGGAGGGGCTGGAGCACTGTCTTCTCAGGCCGGGCTCACATGCGCAACTGCGCTGATGTTGCTTGGTAACTAATTGGGCCGCTGCTAAAATCTAGGCTGGCAGACCGGCCCAAAAGTGCGTCAGCCCACCGGGAAAACTCCCGGTTCTCCCGATGGCCAGTCCAGCCCTGCAAGCTGGACCCAATTTATAACTTACTGAGAGAGAAACCTATTGACAATAACAACCTGAGGGTGAAACCATCCCAACTGTCATGCTAATTAGCCTGGGCTACTGGGCTCAGCAGGGCTATAGGGGAGTGTCAACGACTTAAAGTTAGCCCAGGGTGAGAATAGGGACTTAACGAGCCATATTAACTATGAATAGGCTTAGCTGTTTGCCTACATTTTACACCAAGAGAGGAAGGACTTAGAGGTCAACTCCTCCTTCTGGTTCACTCTTAAGAGGCCCACAGCGTGCTCAAGTCTTTAGTAGGTGATGACGATCTTTGGACTAAGATCGAAACGTCCTACACTTCAACTACAGAGTACAGATGAAGACTGAAGAATTTTTGCCTACGATGGACAACTCCTGTACGACTGAGAACCTCCACAAACAGCTAATGTGGCTGTTCCCTCCTCGTACCATCACATTTACAGCTCTCACTTTGCTCTCACATGAATCATACTGCCATTTTAGCCCACTGTGGGTTCAAAACTGCCCTGAGATTAGGGACATAATCCCCCCTTCCTCCCACCACTGATCAGCGGAGGAAAACTGAGCGGGGACAGGGCAGAGGGAGGAGCAGGCAGCATGGTACAAGAAGAGGTGGGATATGCCATTAGTTATAGACCATTGGCAACAGAAGCCAACCTGACTGACAACTGTCACCAGCGTCTGTCTTCAAAATACACAAGCGTTCATCTGGCGTTTCGAGCTGCCGTTCAAAAAGCCTTTGGTTTGAACAGGACTAGTGTTGGCTGACTACTGCCAAGGAGTTCCCCACTCTGGCAAACAAACCATCTAAGCAGGCACAGATTTCACACCACATAAATACATTTTGGCTATATGTTTATTATATTTCAATAAATATACTTTTTTATACTATATTTCTCTATTGAAAAACGATGCCTTGGCTCAAAAAGGTTGGGAAACACTGCTTGAGTATTTTGTGATGTCACGGGAACGCAACCTTGTCAAGAAGATTAAAAGTAAAGACTAGCCACAGTGCCCAGCGAGCAGAAACGTTTATGTCAAGCCGTGCGTCTCTGCGGCTTCATGTCGTAAGTAATTGCAGTTTTCCGGAGTCATCGCTCAAAGCTGGAGTTCGCCGTATAGTAATTATCCTGGATATTTTTTCTCTTCCGGCACTCGGCTGATCTGAAAAGTTCTCGGCCTTGGACTCTGAAGCGCTGCTCATCTTTACAATGAACAGACACCGACCAAACCATCTACCTTGTGTTCACATGACATCACACCATTCTAAAGAGCCTGTAGTTTATAATTGAGGTGGAGGGCAGCTGAAAATATGGTAGTAACTATGGTAACTGCTAAAATGCAGATTTCTTCTTAGTTTTTTGCTAATTTCTCTGTAATTCCTGGGTCAATCCACATGAAACAAAAGCTGTCACAAAGGTCTATGTCTTCTCTGTCAGCACATATGAACTAAGGTCTAATTATTCTCTCATAAAGGTGTCCAAAAGGGGAGACAATATTCAAGAACATGTGCGCAATGTTGGCCAGTAGAACTTTCAACCAAAAGAATTATACTGATCATTAATAATAATGATCAGGTATAACATTTGTCAATTTTCTTTTTGAAAATCTCTCTGATAGAGTTGTATTAGCACCTGCTCCAACTGAACATGAACGCAACCTATTTATTTAATACAGTAAAGCTATTGGGTGAGTCATAGATAGTAGATTTTCTTGATTAATTCCAATAATGATCCAAGACAAAAAAATGTCGTCCTGTTGTGGCTTAAGGTGCGAGAACAAGAGGAATGACATTTGAGACGATAAAATAAGGTTTTATGTGATATTTCCAACAACAGTTAGTTTATTGTTTACTATGACAACAGCGAAGGAAATATGTATATAGGGATCTAGCTTCCCGCCTCCAGCAAATGTTTACAAACAATGAAAGGGTCTATTGTGGTAGTCCATTCCCATGTTATTTGACACAAACGAGAGAGCAGCTTAAAAGCTTGCACTGTTGTGGTCGCAAACGTGAAGACTACAAAAATAACAAAGGCAGTCGTTCGCTCAGTGAGCCGCTCTGATTGGCTCTACAGGATTTTTACACTGAGGTTCATGCGTCTACCGCTCAGTGCCACACCCACTTTCTTTCAAAGGGTGTGGTTGATCAGGCTAGGTTTTTTCCTCTGTATGTTTGCATAACCATGGAGATGGTTCCACAAGCAGAGAAAACCTACAAGTCACCCTAAAATACTATTCACCTTATTCAAGAAGTTGCACTAGGGGCGGCCATCTTGTGTTTATGGTGAAACTGCAGGTCTGACTTGGCCTGATATTGGCTTTGATTTTTGTTATTGGTGAAACATGTAACATTTACAACAAACTGCTGTGTAAATGTATCCATCAGCCTTGGTCCTTTGCAGTTCCTCACAAACAATTAGCCAATTGCACTGACAACAAAAAGTAAGTGATTATATCTCTATAAAGTTATTCTAGGTGACTTTTCTTATGTCGCCCTTCCACTGAAACTAAACCTGAGCCACACAAATTTATTTCCTCTAAGGTGAATAGGACTGATTGCAAATTACGTCAAAATGCTATTATTAGAACAGCACGCTACTGCCACCTACAGTTCGGACAACCTTTTGGGACCTGTGGAGCTGAAGCGTGTGAACTGCACTTGTAGGAACGGGAATATTGCCTTAACAGCGCTAATAGTAACAATCAACACTGCTGCTTTCTGCCGAGTGACTCGCGATAATGGACACTGTGACCATGAGGGGAGTTTTTTCATTGCATTTCCTGATCCAGCTTGTAAGGAGAGGGATTTACTGCTCTCTGCATGTCATTTGCGATCAGTGCTATTGAGGAGAGCAACGAAAAGGTTAACGCCCCCTTTTCAGTCACTCCAGAGGCTTCACATTTACGTTAAATAACAATTTGTCTAATATAAAAGAGAGGATTTTTTTTTCAAATCTTTTCAAGATTCACAGAGCGGACAGTTGATGTTTTAAAGTGGGCTAAAGTTAGCAGGAAGTTAGCATGTTCGGACTTCAATATAAAGTGTTTAGCCGTACATAGGTTAAAAACTAAGCAATATTGAAATAGAAGAAGCTGCAAAATTAATCACAGTTAAATGGGCATTTGAATTTGATCTGGGATTTGATCCACTTTGATCAAATTAAGCCACTATGAACGGCAAAACACTTTATATTGAAGTCCGGACATGCTAACTTCCTGCTAACTTTAGCCCACTTTAAGACATTAACTGTCCGCTCTGTGAATCTTCTACAGCAAAAAAAATCTCTTGATTTGCTTACCTCTTATATCAGACAAATATACAAAATGCATAAAATGTTATTTTTCAGACGTGAATCTAAAGATCTCAGTCGATGTTTCCACATTCATCTCAATGGACGCAGCCTCTGGTAACACAGAAAAGGGGGCGTTAACCTTGTTGCTCCCCTCTATTGCTAACCACACCCACTGGGTCAAATATGCACTAAAATAAAGTTGCTGTTCCATTTGCATAAAAAGTTTCACAATGCACCTTTAAATTAACAAAAACATCCCACCACGCTGAAAATTTGATTTAAAAAAAATTAATTTACTTGAGACGAGATTCTTGTATCGGTTTCATTATAGTATAAAACTTTCATTGGCAATAAAAGCTGTGTATTTTAGTTAATTTTGTTTGTATATCATCATTTTTTTGAATGCACAGGTCGACCTTGAGGCAGGTGCGGTCGATGGCACTTCATTCTGCAAAAATAGGCCATAATAATAACTGACCCTAATAACATTATTACATATGAACAATGTAGGTCGCTGTATCTGGTCCTCCCCCTCTCGCTCAGTAATGACCTTGGTGCTTGATAGATGGCTATAATTAGTACCTGGCATACAGTCCAGGCCTCGCACCCTCCCGGAGCTGAAGGGGGCGCCGTCAGTGGGACCCTCTCCATCACAGTCACATTTACAGGAGCGGCTGGTCCAGGCTTCAGACAGACCGGCCTGAAAAATACATTACAGTCCATCAAAATAGTCTTATTATGGAGGTGGCACTTTTTATATGTGAAATTACATCTGTTACAAGATTATTCTGTATCTACAGTATAAGAAAATATTGAACGATGAATATCGTTATGTACCAATCTTTTTGTGTTACTATGACCTTGGTTTAATTGTACCATTTGAATTGGAATAACGTCTCAAATGCATATTTAAGGGCAAACACTACAGTCAAAAGTACATTTTTTTTAATTGTCAGACTTTGGGCAATCTCTAAACATATGAACGTTTCTCCATTGAACTGCACGGGAAAAAACATATCCACTTTAGTAACTCTTACAGACTCTCAAAGTCTTGTAGTAAACACAATTCTGAAGGTTTGTTTGTTCAGAGGGATTTTGCAATATTTCATTCATAGCCTGATTTATTGAGTTTTGAATTCCAAAAAAACTTTTAAATTTTACATATTTATTCACAAAATATCTAAAATCCCCTTTAACCAAATCTTCAACACTAAAATATCTACCAATACATATTTTCTCATATTTATGACAGTAATAATAAAAGTTTTGTTGAATTTAATTTTTTTACTTATTCACCTGCAGTGTCTCGCCTTATTTTCTTTCTACATTCACGACCATCATGTACAGTATATCATATGGAGAACACAAAATGACAAAAGAGAACAAAGCAATTCGCGACACAAACACTGTTTTAATAGCCTGGTCAGCCTTCTTCCTGCTTGAAAGAAAGAGGGTCTGGCACCGAACGGTAGATGCATAATTGAACTTAAGTTATGTCGCTGTAAAATAATCTTTCGATCAGAGCGGCTCACTGAGAAACAGCACTTTGGCCTCATCCAGATCTTGCTTCTCTAAAACTGGACCAATAAGTTTATAGACTGTTAGTCCTAGCGCTCTGGATGACTTGTGTCATATGAAAGCAAAGATTCCCATTCCCCCTTTCCCTTAATCACAGATATATAGGAGATAGACAGTGGTCACTTGGTCCCGTTTTTGGAAATAGTCCCTGGGTGGGCCATAACATATTGTACACCGTTATAGAGCGGAGCAACGGAAAGGTTAACGCCCACTTTTTGGTGAAAACGGAGGCCATGTCCATTGAGATGAATGGGGAAACATCGACTGAGATCTTCACATTTACGTCTGAAAAATAACATTTTATGTGTTTTATAGATTTGTGTAATTTGAAAGAGAAGCAAATCTTTTTTTGCTGTAGAATATTCCCAGAGAGGACAATTAATGTTTTGAAGTGGGCTAAAGTTAGCAGGAAGTTAGCATGTTCAGACTTCAGTATGAACTGTTTAGCCGTTCATATTGACTTCATTTGGTAAAATCCAAGGCTATAGTATAGTTTGCCTTATGACTGTGAGTAATTTTGCAGCTTATGTTTCAATATTGCTTCATTTTTTACCAATTTAAGTCCAACATGCTAACTTTAGCCCACTTTAAAACATTAAAAGTCCTGTCCAGTGAATCTTCTACAGCAAAAAAAATCTCTTCACTTGCTTCACTTTCAGCAAAGGTTTTCATGAGAATAAAATTAATACAATCACTTCACATGAATTTCCCCAGAACACTAAAGGCTGTGTTTTTGAAGTATTTTGTCAGGTGTAAATGATAGAATCATAAAATATATTGTTATTGCAATATTTCTCTTTTATATCGCCCTTTCCTAACAGCCCCACATTGTGATGAAATCAAGATGCTGCATGTTTCTAAAAAGCTCCGCCCTCGCAAAGAGGACAGGGCAACAATGAGCCTCTGTACTGCTCCAGAACCTGACAATCATAGCTAGCTCAACAAACCTAAAACATAAGTTTATATGAAACACAGCGTGGTTATATTATTATACCCCTCTCAGTGTTGTCACAGGAGACAACAGCAGCAGCACAGTGGCCTTCATGTCACTCCAAGATCATTTGTTTTAGGCTTTCTGGGAATTCTAAAAACAATTGATCCTGGAGCGTCATCGAAGCCAAAGTGATGGAAAGTAAAGGAGCCATATTTTTTTTCACATAAAAAGTTTCATAGTGCACCTTTAAAACTGAAAGTAAACAAAGCAAGACAAAAAAGTGGAATTCTAGAGAAAATATGACTGTTCCATTGGCAATCTTATTTCAAGAAAGCCCAAATCTACTCAAAATCAGCATAAATTATTTCAATTCAAAGACGTTTACATGAGTTTCTGAGAGTTCTTTTTTTCCAATGTAAAGCTAAAATTAATCAAAATAATGTTCACATTTCCACAGACTCAAGATGTTTTTGTGTATTTTAAGCAGATAAATATTTAAAAAAAAATGTTCAAAAAGAAAGGCTCATGACCCACTAATTAAAAAGTAGACCCAACACCAAGAACAACAAGAACAATTCATCTATCAAGCTATTTTTGATATACTATCTTTAAAAACCTTTTATCTTATTGCGATGCCTCTGTTTTACATGTGAAGAGCGTCACAAGCCATTTGTTATTGAAATCCTCACTCCGGGAACAAAACAATTACCTCGCTATCTAAATTCATCATTAAAATTCAACACCTTTTCATTGTTAGACGTTATGAAACAAGCCGTGGGATAATAATAAGTGTTTTTCTCACCTCTTGAGCCCAGATGTTGGCCACTGTCCATCCATTCAGCAATGAAGAACAAAGACATAATGCATGTTAGTATGGTCACAATGGAAGAACACAAATGAAAACCTATTGCTACCAAAAAAAACAACACTAAAAAGGCCTGACGTTCCTGTGAAAATGAGCAAAAACCCTACCATTAACTGAGAGAAGCAGGGCCAGGAGAAGAGCCTGAATGTGGAGAGCCATCTTGGAGCCAAAACGAAGATCTAAAACAGTCTAGTGCAATGGATAAACCAAATAAGCAGGCACCCAAGAGGCAGCAGCCAGCAGCAGTGATGGAGAGGCTGGATTAGAGTAATCCATAGGACGCTAATGGCTTTACCTAACGCAAGACTTATCTGACAAAGCTCCTCCTACAGCTGCTCATCTACACTGCAAAAAGTGGTCGAGGAATGAGTGAAATTAGAAATAGAAACCGGAATGGGAAGCTTTGTTGTCTAGGTCGAGGTAGAAATTCACCAGCGCATGAAAACATAAAACCATGGCAGTGTACAAACATGTCTAGAAGAGAAATATGTACAAGATTAAATGACTAAATGAAGGCACTGCAGGCAAAACTACTGTAAATATTTTCAATTTTCAGGTTTGTACCTGATCTAACATTAACATGACCTTCAACAACTGCCAGAGAAATGGTTCAGGAGCAAAGAAAAACTCACTTCAGTTGAAATACAGGACTCTCTGACAAAATTGGACTCGTATGTATGTTTGTTTCAAGCTTTTGATCAGGGACATTTAGCCAGTTTCTAGTTGAAAAGTGTAAACAATTGACAATAAATGGCTTCACGCAACCACTAACCATGAGTGAAATAAAGGTCTTTGTGTTATCATTCATAGTCTATGAAATGCCTGTAAACCTCTGATCACAACTGTATCATCAACAAAATAAAACCATACATTTAAATCTGGCTTAATCTATTATCCATTTTTATGCTTAAAATGCCTTATTTTTATATGTAAAGTTAAAATGACAGAAAACTTTTTTTTTCCTCATATTTATGTCAGTAATATACAGCAAAAGTTTCAAATTGATACCACTCAATTTAAACCTTCCCCAATTCGCCTGCAGTGTCTCGCCTTAAGTGCACAAATACTTGTTCCATTGACGGATCATTTTACTGACCTGCTCCAATCAAGGGCAAATATAGTTACTTCAAGATAAGTTCCCTTATTTCTAGATGACTTTTTACAGTGTACCACCACGCTCCACTTGACTAGAGGCTGCTGGAAATCACCCAGCGCTGGCATTATCACAGGCTTTATATGGATCATTCTATGGGAGACAAAAATGATAATTTATGCCCTGTTCACACCAAAGGCGTTTCGGACGGCAGCAACGCTCCAAACTGCAGATTTGAACGCAAAGAGAGACACTGGCGTAATTGTAAAGTGTAAACCTGGTTTAATGTCGCCCGTTCAGGCCCCGCCCACTGTACTGCTGCTCTCCTGATGCCAGGCCAAATCGCTCGAACTTCCACGTAGCTCCCCTGCATTCAGGTTGCAATGTACTTTAAATTAATTTCTATTTTTAACATAAAAAGTGACAACACAAAAGCACTAAAACAGGAGAGCAATATATTGATCGATAGTCACAGCCGCGTATCCGCTGCTGCTACACGCTCTCTGATTGGCTGCCAGGTGCGTTAAACACAGACACGAGGCATGAACGGGTGACTATAAACAGGCCTTCAAGAAGCCCCTGACACGCGTTGGGTTTGGAGGGGTTTCTCTGTTGCCGATGGTAACCCACCTCTTTTATGTGCGTGGCACATTGTCTGTGCTGCGCTGCCGTGATGCTCTCTCATCTGAATGAACTTCTCCTCTGTGAGAACCTGCTGCCTGCTCCTCCTCTGCCCTGTCCCCGCTCTTTTTTTCTCACTCCTTTTCATTCCTCCGCTGATCAGAGGTGGGAGGACGGGGGTGTAGAGACACCACCCAGAGCCACAGCGATTTATTTCCCTAATCTCAGGGCAGTTTCTAACCCACAGTGGGCTCAAATGGCAGTATGATTCATGTGAGAGCATCGACAGGATGTAAACGCTGTAAACGTGATGTTACAACGAGGGAACTGCAGCATTAGCTGCTCCTCCATTGTTTTTGTTGTTTTCCTGCTTCGTTCTGGATTCATCACGTGAAATGCATCATTGCGTCACTAGAGCAAGCTTTTCTGATTGGTCGCAGCGCCGCTCCAAGCTTCAAAAGTTCAGCTTTCACAACTTTGCCGTCTGGCGCTTAGAAAGATTGTGACTCAGACGCTTCAAACGCGAGAAAAGCTTCAAACGTGCGGCTCAGGCTCATGAGTTTTAATGATGTTTTATAGAGTTTGGGAAAACCCACTGTTACCATGGAAATGTGCCATGTTTGCAGCTGCTAGCAAGCATTGTCCATAGACTAACGTGAAGAAAAGAGCCAAGGCACCACTCCGTTAGCTGCTGAGTCAAAGTGATCTAACTCACTGTAGTGTCAGAATGCTCCAATATTTTACCTTTTAAAATCTCCATTATGGAATTTATTATGGAAAAACCTGCTGCAAATGCTTTGTGACATGACATCACATTACCGAACTCTATTGTTCCTGCTTTTATCTTGGGAAGCACCTTGGCACCATCCGGCTGTTGGAAGGTGCTATACAAATAAAATTTGATTGATTGATTGACCTAGGACCTGTTTGCCATGGGAGACCCTACAGGAGCATACTGCCCCAGACAACAGAGCTCCTAGGTCCTCAAACCAGTGAGATCACAGAGGTTTATCAAACTGATCATTTCCAAAGGAGGTCAATCTATCCTTTGGAAGCAAGTCAGAATTACTCAAAATAAAGTCAAATATTTCAAATTCAAGCAAATTTAACTTATTTAGATAAAACGCTTTTTGCAGTGTCCCCTTTATTTTTTTTAAGTCTTTGAGCGGGACAAGCAATGACAAATGTGTAAATAAGGGTTTTCTATATAAAGAATGGCCCTTTGCACAGACTGAAGCCCTGTGCCTTCTCCCGCCTCACAGGTGAAAGTAATGAATCCTAACGAGTCAAAGCTGGGCTCAATTAGAGTCTATTTAAACTTGCTTTTCAGTCTGGCTTTGCTCTGGAGACGGTGAAGACAACACTGACTGAACCATGAAGGCTCCTTTCAAAGTGCCGCACAGAAAACAAGAGATGACGACGAAGAGGAGGGTCCGGGAATACTCTGTCAACATGTTCAAAGGCCGGAAAGAGGTCAGAGGCTAAAATATTTCACTTTCTATGGAGGTCTGGGAGCTACGCAAGAACTACACTGCAAACAATCTGCATCTGCATGAGTTAAAATGAGAATTACGGGGAGATTTTTTTTCTTTACGATATTCTGGTTGTGGGCCAGTTTAATCTCAACTTTCACCTGGGAACGAAATTGCCTATTTTTTACAATAAGGAGTGTAATTATTGCGATGATTCAATGTTTATTCATAGAACTATATGGGAAATTGTAGCTTCAATTACTATTTCATCAAAAAAGCATTTTCTCACATTGTGGTGAGATCTCCATTTTAGGAGCTCCTACGGACTCAAAACTTTCCAGTCTTGGACTTAACAATATTTTGAAGGTTTGTTTACAGGGATTTTTCAATATTTAGTTCCTCGCCTGATTTATTTAGTCTTGAATCCCAAAAAACAAATTTGAAGTTTTGCAGATTTATTCAATAATGACTATTGCTGGGTACCGATACCAGTATGGTATGGGAAAAATAATTGAGTACTACCGGTATTGAAAAATATATTGGTAGTTTATTGCTAATTTCTCTAATTCCTGGGACAATCCACATGAAACAAAGCCACAGCGTCTTCTCTGTCAGCACATGTGAATTAAATGTAATTTTTTTTATCATAAAGGTGTCCATAAATGATTACAATATTCACATCTGTGTGATGTTGGCCTGTAGAAGGGACATCCAGACATAAGAATAATATGGCAGGTTTGTGAATCCAATCACTTTCAAATGATGATCAGGGGAAAACAAACATTTTCTTTTGGGAAATTTCTTCCAAAAACTGTTTCTCTCTCTCTTTCTGAGTTGTATTGGCACCTGCTCCGACTGAAATAAAATTCTAGATTGTGAACCTATTCACCTGTAGTGTTTTGCCTTTCAGTAGTTCAAAAAAGTCTCCAGAAGACTTTTTAAACTGTAGAGTAAAGCCAATATTTTGTGGCTAGTGCTCCAAATGAAAGCTCATGAGTATGTGCAGGTGTCCGGAGGAGGGACGTGGACTTCAGATTTCTTCCTGAGACGTGGCGGTTATCCCAGACCTGTCCTGCTCCGGCTGGTCAGTGCTGAGGCATCCAAGAAGTCTCAAAACAACAGGCTCAAAGTGGTGACTCTAAAGGAGATCCAAGAGGCGGTAAGCCTCATCAGACGGAGGATCAGAGCAAGACCTGCAGCCTGAAACCAGAGGAACATTTTAATATAATTTTAACTTTAATAATAAAAGTTTTATTTTATGAGATTTCTTTCATCACATTTAATTTACACAATTGCACACCACGCATCATTTCATTCAATCATTAGGTTTAAATTAAAGCATATTTTATTTCAAGCCCCTCCTGGGAGGGATTGAGCCTTCTTTAAAGGCCTCTAACTTGTGTCTGTCACACTTTCTGACCACAAAACCTAAGTAGAAGCTTCTGTTAATGGAAGAACGGAAGAAATGTCCTCAACTCGTCCAGTCGACGATTCAAGCCTCACTACGATTTTCAACTACAAATTTAGCTTTATTTAAAACCCTTTTAATATCTTGTGTATTCCTGATTTGATCTTTACCTAGCCCGGTATGGTAGGAAAAATATTTAGATTTAGGTTTAGTCTCTGGACAAACATGCATTTTAGTATAAGTCAAACTTTGGTCAAATACTTTCCTTGAATTTGAGTATAATTTTTCAAACTTAACTAAAATTTGATGTAAATTAAATCTAAAGTAGTCAATTTTACACCTTTTTAACCTCGTAAGCCCTATAGCCCCCAAATATGGCGCTGAGCTTTCAGATAGTTACTGACATACGTACATAATTTATTATTCTTTCACTTCCATGATCATCCCTACGCTCTACCAAATGTGTGGACACCAACATTAGCCATACACCTATGATGTAAGTAAATGATTTTTGGAGAAAAAGGCCTCGGGATTAAGATGTTAACAGGGTTGAACAGGTAGCAAGTCAAATGTAATGCTTTTTAATGCCCAAATACTACATTTTGAATGCTACAAACACAAATCAGTCCATATTCAATATTAATTTCCATTTTCAATACAAAATTTGAGACAACGGACAACTTTTGACCAGAAATACAATATTTCTTCCAAAACTCCAGTCTAGACCCTAATTTTTGTATTTGACAAACTTATGCTGTAAAATTAATTGAGCAATGTCTATTGCTCAACTATTGGTATATTCCAAGAACTTTTGATTTAATGCCAGTTTGAACTTTTATGGAAAAAAACTTTCAGTGACCCAATGGTTCGATGGCACCCTTACTTTCCATCAGTGACTGGTAGGATTTCACTGTTGCCATAGAGATGGTTTCATCAGCAGAGAAAACCTACCACAAACTTTAATAAGCTTTGATCCTGGAGCGTCATAAAGAAGGCTGCTGTGATGGAAAGTAAATACGCACTAAAAGTTGTTTTTCAAATAAAGTTCCACTATGAGCCTTTTTTAATTACATTCTCGACTTCATGGCACTCTCCACATGAACAAAGCATAAGCCGTGTTGCGGATACCTCCATATTGAAATGGCGCAATGCATTATGGGGCGCCCAGGGGGTAGAAAGAGTCGGTAGCTAATGCAGTAGCTTCACTCTCGCCGCATTATTCTGAATTTAACAATGTTTACAGATGTTATTTTCCCAAATCTGCAAAGGACACTGAAAGGACACAAACTGAGGATAATATTTTCCTGATAGAGGGTTTATTTAGTTTTCAGATAATTTTATAACATGTTTCTGACGCTATAATTAGTAGTAAATACCCTTGAGACATCAACAACACATACAGTAGTTCATCAAATATTTGAATCAATAGCAAATATACCTTAAACTTATAATATTCACAAATCAGTATACAGATTTCAGTCCCTGGAGTCTGGATTTGCCCCCTGGAAAGACCATAATGCAACGAAACGGCTTATAAAGAATAAACACAGAATAAAATAAATGCTTATGTTTTATTCTCATGGATATACGTCACTCACTGTACCTTAATTTTTAATTTTAGTCTAATTTAGTCTGCAAAAATATTACTTTTTAAAATGATGAAATAGTATTTTCGTTTTAACGGACAGATCAGTATCCGGTCATTGAATGTGGAGTGGAGTGCTATCTGGTGCCATCTAGGGATAAAAAGGCGTATTGCAGTTCCAATTCAGACTTGAAGCATCACGTGAGAAATGCAAGGAGGAAGCGTAAAATATTCTCGTCGATGTGGCTTTGTTCAGGCTTTTGATGCGTAAAAGTTTTGGTTTATGCATGTCTATTTACCCAAAGGTCTAATGTTGGTAAATTGAGTTAAAATCGGCTTCACACTCACTCCTTTTCATGAAGGTTTGCGAATAGAGTTTACCAGTCACACAAATGGTTAAAATCCACCTGTGTGCGCGCCTCCTCCTCCTCTCTCTCCTCCACCGGACTCTCGCTGTGGATTCATCCCGAAGAGGAGCAGCGCGCATCGGACACACACCTCCAGCCATCTACCCTGCACGCCGATAACCTTTGAGAAGAAGAATAAACAAATGTACTTTTATTTACTGAAGAGATCGCCTTAACGCTGCGAAGAAAGACTATTTCAAGGGACTGAAGAGGCGGAGACGAGATTCAAGTGAAGGAAGAGACGATGCGGTGCGTTGATGGGACTTTTTAACACCGCGATGACGTATTTTAAACGCGTAAATGTCTGGGATGAAGCGTAGTGGATTCCCCCGTTGAAAAACAAAACTAATCTAGTGCTAAAATCTATTATTTTCTATCCTCTATTAATGTAATCCTGCTGTGATGAGAAGTTTCACCTACCGCTAAGATTTCTGGGGTCACAACCTTTTGAGCATCAAGTTGTTCTAGGGCTAGCAGTTAAAAAATAATCCAGGGTTTTAACCGTATTATATTATATATAAAAATATCTTGATTTTAAACTAATACGGAGTCACAAATGCAGAAATAACTGTATTTTAAGCATCAGATGTAAGAAAATGAAGTGTTTTAAACTGGCTGTACTGGACATGCCCAAAGCATAGGGTTGGTGATCCCTGACCTACAGACTCCAAACTTTCCCGATTTATACTGAGGAATTTTCCAGTGTTTGAACGTAGCCTGATTAATTCAGGTTTTGAACCTAAAAATCAGGCGGAATCCTCTCTGAACAAATCTTTGTAACTAATATACAGTATTTAACAAATGTATTAGACTACATAGTGAAAGAACTCATAAATAAATTGGTAATCAGTGTTGGGGAAAATACTTTGAAATTGTATTCAGTTACAGAATACTGAATACTTGGGTACTTCTTAAAATGTATTTTGTAATGTATTCAGTTACTTTGCCCAATAAGTGTACTGTATTCTGAATACTTAGAATACTTTCACCTTGATTTGCATTATATTTTTTTGTATAAATATGGTGAAAGATTAAAAATATGTAGCAACTGTTGTCTGTTTCTCTCCCTCCTCTGTCTCTCCTTCCTCTCTCTCACTCCTCCTTCCTCTCTGTCTCTTTGTTCTCTTTCTCCTTCCTCTCTTTCTCCCCCTCTCCTTTCTCTCTCTCTCCTTCCTCTCTTTTTCTCTCTCCTTCCTCACTCTGTCTCTCCTTCCTCTCCTTCCCCTCTCTCTGTCTCTCCTTCCTCTCTTTCCTTCCTCTCTCTCCCCCTCTCCTTCCTCTTTCTTTTTCTCTCTCCTTCCTCTCTCTGTCCCTCTCACCCTTCTTTCTTCTCCCTCCCTCCCTCTCTTCCTTTCTCTCTCCCTCTCCATCCCTCTCTCTCCCTCCCTCCTTCTCTCTCCCTCTCTCACCCTCCTTCCTTCTCTCTCCCTTTCTCTCTCTTTCCCTCTCGCGCCCACTCCTTCTCTCTCTCACCCTTCTTACTTCTCCCTCCCTCTCTTCCTTTCTCTCACCTTCTCCATCCCTCTCTCACCCTCCTTCCTTCTCTCACTCTCCCTCCCTCCTTCCTTCTCTCTCCCTCTCTTGCCCTCTCCATCCCTCTCACCCTCCTTCCTTCTGTCTTTATTCTCCATATTCACATTT
>OMNZ01024938.1:0-11159 GCA_900303255.1 Lesueurigobius sanzi | reverse complement strand
ATTATTATCCAGATTCAAAGTTTTGAAATACTGGGCCCAGGTGTAGGCCAGATTTAGACCATGTTTAGACCAGGTGTAGGCCAGATTTAGATCATGTTTAGAGCAAGTGTAGGCCAGATTTAGACCATGTTTAGACCAGGTGTAGGCCAGATTTAGACCAAGTTTAGAGCTAGTGTAGGCCAGGTTTAGGTCATGTTTAAACCAGGTTTGACTAGGTTTTCACCAGGTTTAGGTCACGTTTAGGCCGGGGGTAGGCCTTCAGTCAGTTCAAGTATACAATAGTAATATTAATGTGATTGTTCGGTTGAAAACCTATTGAACATATGATTCAGCCGATATAAAAAAAGAAAAAAAAAGAGAAACTATTAACCTTGAGTCCTAAAATTCTACCGATTGTTATAATATAATAATATTATATATTATTCCAATAGTATTTCAGAATGTTATGTAGATAGACTTGCTGTTCTGTTGTTCAAAATATCTCTTATACAGGTTGGCATAATTGGCCGCATCTTTGTCGCCATACTAGTTCCAGACATTTGTTGATAAAAGTCTTATTGAAACTGAAGTAGCTGACAAAGGTCGCCAACTGTGTCAGATATTCAGTTGGCGGTGTTTCGGATTCGTTTTTGTAGATAAAAGTTCCTTGCCTCCAGACGTTCTTCATGTGGAATGTTTGTATATAGACTTGAGATATCCAGGTTGGATATCTCTGATATTTTGTTTGTCAAATCTGTAGAGTCTTTTAAGAAAGCTGGAAGATTCTGCACGTTTTTAATAAAGAAGTCCACATATTCCGATAATGGAGATACCAATGAACCAGTTTATGACACAATAGTTTGATCTGGAGGGTTATGTAAATTCTTAATTCTGAATTTGGGGGAGTGTAACACTATGTCATAAACAACATCCTACACTTCAACTACAGAGTACAGATGAAGACAGAATCTTTGCCTACGATGGACAACTCCTGTACGACTGAGAACTTACACAGACTTTGTCATATTGCACCTGATTGGATGCTGACTGGATACGGTCTGTTGAGGCAGCCCCTGATCTTATAAAAGACCAAGCAAAGGGGGTTGTCTTCAAGCCTGATGAAGTTCAGTGACTGAAACGTGGCAATAAAAGCTGAAAAAGCGTGAGACAGTGAGCGGGAGCTTTTCCTTATTTTTCAAGCCTAAGTAATGTCTGGCATTTTTGACGCAGCGTCCTCATCTGCAGTGGAGTTACAGGGGGCAGTATCAGTAATAACTGCAGCGTGTGACTCGGTGGTGCCCTCATCTGCTATGGAGGTGCAGGAGACGACATCTGCACCATCTATGTGGCTGTTTGGGCAAGTGTCATTGCTACCATGTCCTGATGCGTCATGTTTAGGCAAAAGCAGCTGTTGTAAGATGGCCTTTGCAAACCTCCATTGCTGTCTCTCTGTCTCTGTGGGGAAGCTGGCCAACGTGGTCAAAATAGGAGGCAGACAACACCAAAAAGTAGCTCTTACCAGACAGACTTTATTATAATCGTCCCATGCACAGACATGGAAGCCCCCTAAGTGGCATCACAGGCCGCTTTTGTACCCTCCCTGATTGGAAGGGACCGCCCACTAGAAGGTGCCATTGGCCAAGTTTTTTACAATTTCCTTAAAACTTCACCAAAATCATGTTCAACTAAAATTAAAACATGAAACAAAATATAAACCAAGAATACATACAAAAGAAAACTTAAATAACTAAACTCAAAACCAGTTCTGCCCTCCCACATGGTTTGGCCCAAGCTTTCAAAATGGCTGACATAGGACTTCCTCTTTGTGGTGCAGATAAGGATGTTTGAAATGAAAAAATAAAACTATTAAACTACAAGTGATAATGAAAACAATAAACCCAGTACAGTTATTGATTGAATTGACATTGCAAATAAAACAAACCATGAAAATAACGAAAGTGTCCAAATTAAAACACTGGGACAAACCCACTTTGTCACAGTCTCCCATGCTTTCTTCTCCTCTTCAAGCTCCTGCACCTTCTTTTTCAAGCACTCCTCTCACTCTTTTGACTGATTTTCTTCCAACAAATTCTTTATCTCCCCTTGCCACTTCTTCTCTTTCTCTTTCTCTTTTGTTTCTCCGACCCAGTTCTGCCATGGCCACGCCCCCTGCATTGCCCTAACCATCACCACATACCTTTTACTAACCCTAAACTTAACCTTAACCCTGTCCCTAACCCTAAACTTAAAACTCACCCTAACCATAATTCAAATTAAAATATAAACTAGCTCCAACTGAACTACTTCTTCTTCTTCTCGATGCCAAATTAAAGTGACCTTAGGAGCTATTCCCTCTCCGTGTGCCGTTTCACCCACGACCACCTCCAACAAATATCAACACGTGGCAGCCATGAGGTTCGAACACACGCCCCCCGAGAGACTGGAGGTCGTTACTTGGTAGAAAGGATTAAATACTTTCTCTCCAGTCCGTGTAGGTTCTCAGTCGTACAGTTGTCCACGGTAGGCAAAGATTCTTCAGTCTTCATCTGTACTCTGTAGTTGCCGAAGTCTGATGCTGACGAAGCTTTTTTTGGGTAAAGATCGGAACGTCCTACACTCCAACTGCAGAGTACAGATGAAGACTGAAGAATCTTTGCCTGCTTTCTCTTCAGGTGTAGTCCACTATCCACTAGAAGCTAATTAAGTTGGTGAATCATGTTTCGAATGTTCTTCAAAGATTGTATCTGCTGTCAGCCCCACTATCTAATTAAAGCCAAATAAGTATAAAAAACAACTGGGGTTTCAACCAGTTTGGTAATGAACATTCTACTTCCATAATCCACCTGTCCCCAATCAAGTCCGAATTGGCGCTAGTGCAGGCCCGAGTCGTTAAAACTTAATGACAGAAGCTTCCAGATGACGCACATAGTTAAACCTGTGCTTGTGTCTTCATTGTGCAGCTTAAGGCAACTCAAGTCCAGCTGTAATGCTTTTGTAAAACCCCTAAAAGTGCATCCCACAAACATTCACTTCGCCAACAGTCAAAATCGTGTTAAAATCTGGTTTAGATGACGAACTAGCGGAAGTTGCTCTTAATCCTATTGCCTGCGAAACCAGGGGCAACATTTTATCTGCTGTAGTGGAATTAGATTTCCAGAGCAGTGTTTTCTTATGGTTTGTATGCACGCTCACATCCTTGTGCGCTGTTACCGGTATGTAGCACCCTTCACCGGCTCCCTCTGGGCTGCTGGGCTGTTGTTGCATTTCCCCGGTACATTACAAGCCTACTCTTTTCTATAGCGACGAGACCCATAACACAGCTAGCAGCCTTGGTACGCATGATGAGGAGAAAATTGGTTCGGCCAACAGGGTCACACATGGAGTAGATGGCTTTCTTTCCTTGCTTTTATCATTCCCACCATTACGAACAGCTAATGTATAAAAAGCTCTTCCTGGTGCTGTGCTGTGGCGGACTGTGTAAATGCATCATCTTTGTCCTCCGTCTTTGTTACACACTTTCAGGCGAGGTTGTGGAAGAGTACAACAGATCCACATATTCATCCTGCTTAACACTTGAACCACCGCCAGCAGAAGCAGCAGCAGAGTACAAGGACATGTTTCGTGAGTTGTTCAGCCCATCAAGTTGCACAAGAGGTTTCTTTAACACTTTAACACACTTTAACACTTACTTTTGAACGGACTCTCTCGGCTGTTAAAAATGCCATGAGCTTTAGGCTGTATCCACGCGAAAGACAAAAGTTCTCTGTAAACATGGAGCCCACTCAGTAAATGTGTGCTTCTACTCGTGTGTGCAGCTGCCAGGCCTGTGTGTGGCGCTGTGATGCCACTACAGGACATCTTCCAAGGCAGAACAAGACTAGATAGCACATACGCGGTAAACTTGAGCTGTATGGCCCTTTACAGGGAGCTGTGTCTTTGGGATTCGTTCATTTCAAAAAGCTGTTCAAAAGACTCTTTTTTTATATTGTTTTTTTTTTTTTTATGACGCCAGCTAAAAACTTCCTATGTGTCTGGTCATGGAACCAGAGACACAAATCCCCAAATCCCCAAAACAACATTCACGCAAATTAACAAAGTGATTATATTTCAGAATGAGGGATTTTCGTTTTTTTGAAGAATCTGTTAGTTGAGATCACGGAGAAGCCTCTCCATCTTTCAGATAACAGTATTGGTTTCCTTAAAAGTACTACATTTTGTGTTTGAAATCAAACATTTATTGACAGACACATTTATCAACACATATTATGAGTAGATATTAGGCTGATTGTGTGTGCCCATTTCTTATTCAAATTAACCAAAAGGGCTTAAACTAGGACTGAACCAAGTCTTAAACTGGATGAAACCAGGTCTACAGACCAGGGCTAAACTGGGACTACAACTGACATAAATTATTGATCAACTAGGACTAAGCAGGGTCTAAATCAGGTCTAAACCAGGGCTAAAACGGACCAAAAACTGCACTAGACCAGAGCTAAATCAGGGTTAAACGGCATGAAACCAAAATGATGAGGGAGATGATTTTGATTTCTTAAAAAACATGTTTGTGAATCAAATTTTGTGCCAGTCAATGAAAAACAGCTACATCTGTCTGACAAAAAATCTTTCACTTCTGTCGCCTTCTCCGTTGTGCTGATTCTTGAGTCCATTTAGGGTCAATCTACATCGAATTGACTGAAAGATCCATCTCTTTTCACAAACGAGATCCTCAAAGAGCCGTTGAAAAGAGCTGATTACGTGAACGTCGCATCACTAGTAAACTTTATTAAATGTAAACAGAAACATTGCGGTGATTATGAAGCTACTCTGTGGATTTCACATCTACAGAAGAAACAAACAAAGAAGTGAGTATTTGAGTAGTCAAAGACGACAGCAGAAATGTGTCAGCGTTGACTCTTGCTGTCGATACAATAAAAAAAGACAGAATGGAGGATATTTCCTTGGGGCTTTTCTCTGTGCGTCACCTGTGGCTCACTGTAAAGCAGGTTAAGGTAAGATATGGTAAGGTAAGCCATAATAAGGTCAGCATATGCAGGACAAAAACAATGCTGGCGCTGTGATGTCATCGTTTCAGGAAAAGTGGTGGAGAGGCAGTAACAACGGAGAACCTTGTACAACGTTTTGAAATCTTTCCACTCGTTTCCGGGACCTCGTTTCAGGCCTGATCATTTACAGACCCCCAAAATGCCGGCTTCATGCGGTTGATACGTGGGTGGCTTTGATAGACTACTTTTGAATTTAGGCCTGAGCTTGTCCTCGAACATCGATGTCCATCTTGTCACATTTTCACAGATCTCCTAACAGCCAATGTTTTGACAGGTTCCAGAAAACAGGTTTTACTTATTAATAACACGCCAAAAAGAAATACGCACCATATTCTGCTACGTTTCCACAAGCCTCTGAAATGAAACTTTAATGGTGTGTCTGTAGTAGCTGTATATAATGCGTGCATTAGCAGCAATGATGCAATGTTTGTGAAGAAATCTCTCTGACTTTCTTCCCTCTGCTGTTTAATAATTAAGAAGGTGACTGTAATATGTGGGAAATGTTTTATGAGCAAGCATTTAATCAAACATTTATTAATCATTTTTAAAATCTGCAAAGTTGGAAAACATGTTCCCATATATTTACTCTCATTACCCCCATTTTATGTAGTATATTGAAGTACACTACCGCTCAAAAGTTTGGCATCACTTTGTATTTTGTTTTCAAGACTATTTACATTGTTTTATTCTCATTGAAGGCATTAAACTATGACGAACATGGTTTATTCCGAGCTTTTTACAAGTAAAGTCATACATACAGTTTAGTTTTTTTACATACTCTTCAAAAATGGAATTATGTAGGAAGTTTAAAAAAGGTTTGCTCTTTTTTTCTTTTGGACATTTTCTCAATGAGCTTCATTAGGGCCTGAAATGGTTTTGAACAGTCTGTGAACTCACCTGGTGACTACGTTGTGAAGCTCACTGAGAAAATGCCAAAAGTGTATGGGTAAGTATGGGTGTAACACGAGGCTAAAATTTCACGATTTAAGTGATGTTTTAGTCCATATTTTTTCTATTTTAGCCAAAGGGTACTCGTGTGTCTCGTCACTTACCGCTAAAGTGAAGGCTGCAGACGCCCAGAGTTACGTTCATTAATCCAAAAACACATTAAATCAGCGTGGGCCTGTGTCAACATCCAGCTGTAGCTCCAGGGCAGTGCGTCATACCGTCCCAACAAATGTATAAAATCCAACTTTGGTCATAATCCTCCTTCTCCATGTGAGCATTGTCCAATTACGGTAAAAAAATCTTTGTTTCCAACGAGTATAAACTACTCCAGGAACAGTCGAAATTGTGGGCCCTGCATCATGATTCGAATCGAATCGTGAGATTATTGAATCGTTACACCCCGAGTAAAAAGCAGTAATTAAAGCAAAAGGTGGGTTTTTGATTGATCTTTTTTGTTTTAAATATTACCTTCAGTGAGAGTCTACAATGTAAATAAAGAAAAACCTCAAAAGTGACCCCAAACTTTTGAGCGGTAGTGTATGTCTTTAAGTGGTTCTCAAACTGGTGAGTCGGGACCTAAAAGCGGGTCGCAGAATCATTTTTAGTGGGTCGCGAGTCTTTCCTGACGAACATTTTTTAATCCCTTTTAATCTTTCAGAATGAGTTATTTTGATCATAGTTGTAGCTTTATTGGATTATTTAATGTTTATTCAACTAAAATTTGTAGGAAAATCCAGTATTTTACTCGATTTCTATACTAAATTCAATTCTATTTTGGTTCGTGGCTTGGCATTATTGAAGGATTATGGGTCCCGACACCATTCCAGTTGAGAAGAGTTGTTTTTACTGCCACAATGGGTCAAGCACAATCAGTGGTGTATCATATCGCTGTGACATTGAATTATTCAGATATACTTCTCTTTTTTTATTCCTTTGTGCTTCTATTGAAAGCCACTGATAACAATGAATTGAGAGATCTGGGTCTGATTCCACCCGCTCTTCCCTTCCCCCTGATGTGAACCTCCGTACAGACGTATTGTTACAATAGAAACAGCTCTTGGTCCCGGAGGTCTTTTGAGCGACTGTTGCGAGTGTTAGTTATTGTCGGAAACGCGCGGAGGCCTCTGGAGTTCATGTGTTGGGGCTTTTTCTCATCTCTTGTAGTCGAAGGGCCTGAAGGGAGACACTTTTCCTCCCAAGACCCGCTCTCATTGGCCCTTATCTGGTTCCTTCGAGGGAGATAAGAGGAAGAAGCTATTTGCCTTGTTAATCGACTCCCCCTCTGTTCCATCGGGACGCTCTTGTCTTTGAGTGACAGGGGAGCAGCGCAAGTCCCCTCCTGTTGCTCTAACATTCCAGTTTTTATCGTTATATCTTCACTCATTAGCATTAAGCTCTAATTTGCCTATTGTGTTATACCCATTACCCTCCAATATGCTTCATCAATTTCCTTGTGATCTGATTTCACACTTTGAAACAGTATTAACCAAAATTGAATGTAACTTTTAGTCAGATAATTTGCTACCTTCAAATCATTTTCACAGCTTCTTATTACTGAACATTATTGCCTCATGTAATTGTTTTTTTCTTTACCAAAGTTCCGCTTTCCTCGCTCGACTTTGTTACAAAATATCAGTCCGCTAGTTTTTTGTTGCTGTTTTTTTTTATTTTAATTAATATACTACGTTTTTATGTGATTGATAACTGAAGCATTTTGCATTTTAGCTAGGGATTCACGATACCACTTTTTCTCAAACCGACACAAGTATGAGTACTTTGATTTGATACAGAGTACCGTTAAAACTACAAGGCATTTTCCTCAAACATACATCTTCGTAGCTGGATTAAAGTGATTAGTTCTCATTTCCATTTACTGGAGTCATTTATCAATTATAATATTACTTTTAAGAAAAGTTTGATCAGAATTATACAGTTAAAGTAAAGCTATTTTATTGAATTGTGTTTTTTGGGTCTCAGTTTATTCATTTAAGAAGAAAATTATAGGAAATATTTATGTCCACATTGTACACACTGTTCATATCCAAAAGTTAATCAGTGGGTGTGTTGTATACTATATAATAGTATGTAGATGGGGCTACTTATTATTTTAACTGGACTGGCTTCATGTTGTAGTAGCCTCACTATAGTAGATGGTTGCTTTTTTTGAGTTTGCGCTAGCTTGCTAGTTAGCATATTGGATATTTTAGCTCCAGGAGCAGCCAATTGTTACTCAGTATGGACATGCTATACATCTTTTAAAAGCTCTTTTTGAGCCCTTTTTAGTCGCAGAGTTTGTTTTACAGATGCATTTAGTCCCTAGGCATAATACACTTAGAATCGCCGTTAGCATCGGGTTAGCAACATTTGAGCTGCCTTTGTCAACCACTGAAGTAAACATTTAAAACTGGTTAAATTCAGCACAAACTGATTTAGGGATGAGTCTGTAATAAAGTCTGTGTGAAGGATTGTATTTCCACTCTTATGAATGTTGTTGTGCTGCTGTGAGGTTCGCTCACTGCGCTGCTACTGCGCTCAAAGGCAAGTGTGGTGCAGCACACGTCAATTGGTATCGGTCCCTTAGTATCGGCACCAGTGCACCACATTAATGAGTACGAGTACGAGTACAAGCAGGTGGTATCGGTGCATCCCTAATTTTAGCATCTCACTTGATTTATTATTATGGGAACGCACCACTAATATCAGAACTCTTTGCATTGCATTGTCATACTCATAGATATATATACTGTATATACAGTATATCACATATAGCACATCCTAGAGTTTATCTTACTTTTTATGTCTATTTTTTATTGATAGATGCTAAGAGATATTTATTTTATTTTTATTTTACTCTATTATCATGACCTGTTTACAAACTTAATTTCTTCTTTGATAGCACATTTTCCTGACTTTTTGCACCCCCTCTGTGTGATTCTGTCCTAAGAGTTGTTGTAAAAAGTACATTTCCTTTCTATCTTTATTAGTTTATTTGGAGAGGACAGTGCACAGTAATGAACACTCAGTACAGTTACTTTGTGTAAATGCGCCAGATTTAGCCATGGGCTAATTTCCATCTGTAGTCCTCGTACATTTAAAACAACAATAAAAGTTACAGACATGGACATAGAATACAGTATATACACTATTTACAAATACAGACCATATAAATCTTCCTCAGTCTATAACAGTATCAGGTCTACAAATGATCACATGATTGATTAGATTTCAACCATTTTTTAAGTTCAATAAAGATCATTGTAAGATCAATAAAGTAGTATCTCATCTTATCTTATCTTATCTTATTATGGACAGCGCTATCCCAAGCTCTATTACAACAGCTGGGTCTCCTCAAACTCCAAGAACTCATTTATACAGTATGTTTTTTTTCTGCCCTGCTCACGAGTTTACTCCACCGCCCTTCACCTTTGTCCGTTTCGATCCCATCGAGCTTGTCACACCTGATGCAATGTGAAGCTGCTGCATGATTTATTACACAGCGTGGTCGATAGTGCTGTAAGACATCAGTAGCTGTCCAAACACTTTAAGAAGTGTCTATAGACTCCGAACTTAAGCGATGGCGCAAGAAACTCTCCTAAAACCCCAACGTAATTACTGTAATGCATGTTTCACGGTGCACTCCATCTAAGTCCATTATTTTAGCTTCACGTTTCTCCGCTCATTTCGGTCTCTGTGTTTAAAAAGGTATTGACCCAGAGTGTGTGAGCGGCCCCCGTCACAGATTGCGAAATGCCATGTCGGCGGGGCCCAGTGTGTTTTTAATTACACATTGAGTAAGCTGCAGTAAACGCTGCAAATGGAGATTCAGCTGGCCTTTGCACTGCGCAGCCACGCGGACAGGCCGGCAGCTTCCTTGGGCTAAGCCTTGAGTGCTGCAGACTTCAGTCTACAGCAGCCCCGTCTGAGTCAGCGAGAGACTGTAAACGGTTTTGGCCGAGAACAGAAGGAGACAGATGGATTTTTAGGTGAAAGTGAGAGGGCTGTAATTCCAAATGTCTTCCAGTAATTAAAATCCATTTATAGCTTTTCGAGTTTTGCAACAACAGTTTAGTTTGTAGAATGGGTCTTCAATCCCGTCCAATCTCAACTCTTAATAATGCTGATTATAATTTGAGTTTAGTTGCTTGGTTTGTTGCATGAAATTCTGGCTCAGCGAGGTACAAACCATGTTGGTACCTACAGAAAGTTTTCAGTGTATTATTTTTAAGCACCAACACACACTAGACTTTTTTTTTTTATACCAGAGAAGCAGATGAAAGATTAAATTATTAAAATATGCTTAACACATCCAAAAATATGTATAAATATCTAGAGGGGGGCGATATGACGATATTAGACCGTCTTATGATCTCTAGAGCTGACGATCTGTCATGTTTGTGAGATTGTTTTATCACGATCCAAAGCACTGCTTCTGTCTGGGAAGGAAACCCAAGGCCAGCAACACAATGGTCGCTAATGTGAGTGTACTCATTTGGCTGTGAGTCTCCCGTGCCTATGTACGTAGCATACGGCTGTGAGCAGGACCCGACTCCAGGCAACAGGATTTAAATGTCTTACCGTGTTTATTTACCATTGTGTTATTCGTCCTTGCAGTAGGCCGCTGTCGCCGACGTGCCCTTCTCATTTCTTTAAACGTGGGCCATGTTCACAAATGTCTGTCCATGCCTGATTTGTGAAAGAAGGAATAGTACATAGCCTGATATCATGATTGGATCGGCTCATAATGGCTAATAGATGCTACAGAAGCATTTACCAAACTTACTGTCTGCTCTTTCACTAATGCCTTTTTATTCATGGTGTGAGTTTGTAATATAGACCTACGTATGTTACTACTGTGTTCATTATTACAAACTTGAATAAATGAGTATAGCCTACTATATCTTCTTTAGTGTGTAAAGCTGGACACACACTAGAGGATTTTTAGCCAGATTTTTAGTCTGAGGAGGCGTGGCTCAATAAAAACTTTCTCTCATGCCATGATCTGTGGTGGGACTCCGTGTGTGTGTGTGTGTGTGTGTGTGTGTGTGTGTGTGTGTGTGTGTGTGTGTGTGTCCTCATGTCTGTCCTTAAGTGTGTGTGGTCTGTGCACAGATGTTTAGTCTCAAAATATTTAAAATCCTCTAGTGTGTGGGCACCTTTACTCATTCCTGG
>OMNZ01024936.1:0-26849 GCA_900303255.1 Lesueurigobius sanzi | reverse complement strand
GTTTCTATAATGTTTAAGAAAAAGGCAATCTGGAGCTGGATCTGATGGACCGGCCAAGCCAAATTGATAAGACTTTGGTCTGATCCAAAGCAAGTCTCTGGGACCAGCTACAAGCTATTTGGAACTCAATAACAAAAGAGACTTTGTAAAACTACATTAAAACAATGCCAGCAAGAATGAAGCTGTTATCAGGGCCAAAGGTGGCCATACCATAACTAGGACTATTTTGTTATTCCAATTGGTTATTTTCTTAATGAATAACAATGAAATAGTTAATTTGAAACACGTTTTTTATGTTTTCTTGTTTTCATGACAGGTGGACGAATACATTTGTTAAGCACTGTATATTTGTCATAAAGGATAATACTTAATATTAATTAGATCCTGTGTCTTTGATAGTGTGTTCGTTGTTTAAAAGAAAATAGGACACATTTTTACAATACATGTATATAATCAATATTAATCTCTTTTTCAATAAACTCTTGTTGATGCATGATGCAGATTTGTTAGCAGTGGGAGTGCACTGATAGGCACCATGCTGTCACTGTGCAGGTGGTCATGGCTGTGGTAGCAGCCTGCTGTGTTCAGCTCTGGCCAGACTTGTTAAGACACAATCAGTAAAGTGGGCGAGAGGGCCCCAGAGGAGCTGCGCGCCTCTCTCTGCCCGCAGGATACAACATCTTAACAAGTTTCGGCCTGCCTGTTATCTGACGCAGACCCTTTAATTGCTAAAGGTTTTTGTACATGATATCCTTTGATATTGTTATTTAAATTTATATGTATTCATTATTTTCCCCTCTGCTGTTTGTCTTTTGTATATAGTGCCCTACAGGATTCATTAAACCAGAACTTCCTCTTGGTCATCAGTCATCGTGAGGCTCAGAGAGACTACAGCCTGAACTTCCCCGGCTCCAGAACCATTCAGGAGGTGAAAGCCACCAGCAGCACACCCTGACATCCACAATCATTTTATACTTTCTCATAAAAGCAGCAGTCATCCCTCCCACTCATGCCAAACACTGCTAGTCTATCTTAGCCATCGATTCATTATTCATCATAAATGATCACATTTCTGAGCACATAATTACTCTCACAGCTGCGCCTTAGTACACCCCCCTCTTCTCCTCAGTCCCAGAGTCTGTGTCATTCTCCAATTGTCCTGACTTTGTACAGACTGGGACGCAGTGTAAGTGATTTAGTTATGAAGCTACTTGAACGCAGTCTATCCCGTAGTTTCTATACCTTATTAAAGGGTGATTTTCTTTAATGGGCCCATTCTATGCATCTCCACTTTACTACTATTTGTATAAGTTTCTCCTGTTCCAGTATGCATTTAATTTGTCTTTTTTTTATGCCAGTGCACAGTATGATGTTGTCATGTGTTGTTATTCACAGCAGAAAGCATCCTGTTGTCACTGGTAACCTCCCTTAGGACTAACTGCGAAGAACAAGTGGAGCATTGTGTGAAATATACTATTATTTGAATCTAGTTTCCCATCATTTTCTCTGTAGAGGCCATATTGGTGTGTCTTCTCCCCATGTGTGTGATGAGTGTCAATGATGAAATGACTACGGGCTGCATGCAGAGCTTGTAATGGTGCTAATTGATCAGATTAGTTCGACCAACATCATACGGAACAGGCAAGTTCCTTGGTCCTTGCCTCTGCCTCCTCTGCCCTCCTCTCTCACTCTCTTCTCAGGCAGATGGTTTTGATGAACACCCGCTGTGAACCTTAAGTGTTTCTGCTGGGATTACAAACACTGGGGAGGTGTCCTTGCCATGTGGGAGGGGGCAGTATGGATGGAGAAACAAGGCTAAGGACTGTTGGCTTGGTGGGGGTGCTGTAACAGACCATAGGGAACAGAGCAGGGACAATATGGCTTTAAACAGGCCTTCTTGTAGCTTTCTTTTCCTTACGCATGCTTGTCTTTACCCTTCCGAGGACCCCATGCAGTCTAAATGAGGCACAGAGACTTTCATTGAGCGTGTTGATCATACACCAAGTAATATCTCAGGAGTGGGGGAGTTCCTGCACACCCATTCTGTCACTACATAAGTAAGTAGTTTGCTAAGATGTAAGCAAATGAAAACACTTTTTACATAACTTATGTGACCAATCATTTGCTCAAAAAGACTGACTAAAAAACATCTGAGATGGCAACAAAGAAGTAACACCATATTGAGCCAGCCACTGTGTCCAGTCACAGACACATATGGACCTGAGTGCTGAGCATCTTTCTATCCCCATTCTGCTTTTGTCTCTGCTGTAGACCAGCGGATGGTCCCTGCTTGTGCATATCAATAGGCATAGAGTCCTGTCTTCTTGTTTGTCTTTGCTTAAGGCTCTAGCTTTGCCTTGTGGCTGTCTTAAAGCTGCCCTCACTCCTCCCTTTCTATCCTTCTATTCTCCATCTTAACTTCTTTCTTCTCCATTTCTGATGCACAGTGCTGTGTAGACCCTGATTGGCATTAACAGACAAGAGTGAGGGGTAAGTTGCTGGCCAGCTCCTCACATAAGCTGCAGAGCAAATGTTTGCCAGGCAAGTAGACGGTAGAATCGGCAGAGCGGCTGGGCCAGAGTTGTCCGTGACCAGACCAGTTGTCCTGGGGATTTCCCTCCTCTGCCGCCCCCCAGACCACCGCCCAGCTGCAGCGCACTGGTACCAGTGCAGAGCCGCATTGCTGAGAAAAAAAGAGGCCAGATCGAAAGGACTCAAAGAAAGGCATCTGGTGCCTAATGGAGGTGAAGAAAGGGAGTGAGAGCTTGTGACTCTTTAATGGAAACCTTTACTTCTCTTTGATTTGCTTCCAGTCAGGGATTACAGGAAATTGACCTTTACATCAACTTTGGTCAATTTTCTTGAAGCTGACTCACAGTAGTTCTGGATAATGCTAATAATGTCTTATTCAATTTGTATTATTTTTTAATCTTCAATTAAGTAAAGCCACTTTTCATTGCTCTTAGATTTTTAGTTTTTTTTTTACTATTTATTCTTGTCAAAAAAAAAAAATCTTGTGAAAAGGTGAGGGGGTAATTGTATAGAACACACAAACAGCCTTTGTCCCACAAACTGTTAAATTCCTCCCTCTATTTTTCCTACCACTTATCAAAGTTTATTGATTGTCGTTGACTTATTTTTCTGCTACTACTAGACCAGTGAGAGGCAAAATTTAGCTTTCACTTGTACCTATTTCCACTGTGGCAGACAGGGGGCAGCATTAGACAGTCCCACTTCTAGGTTTGTTAGGTCAAATGTAATTATCCACACTTAAATACCTACAGTATTTGTGCAAAACTCCCATATATGTATGTTTATTTTTTATGACATTCTTATGACAAAATATGTTAGATTCCAGTCACTGCCCTTTCTGCAGTGGGTGGTGGTTCATCAATGCTCTGATCGCTTCAGGCCAACAGACCTGTTTTCCTTCTACAGTGCGTTTAGTTTGTCTTCTGCCAGGTGCTTTTTATTGTCCTCGTCCTCCTGCAGGGCTCTCTCAGAGGTGGGTGTTAAGTTTGTTGTTTCTGTGATGCTTCTTTAACCTCTGACTGCAGACTGTTCATTACTAGTGTTTATGCCTCTCATTTCTCGATTCTTGTGCTCTATTCATGGACCGGCCAGCCGGTCAGTCAAATCCCTGTTGTGCGGCTGGTCAAACACCGATATTACACTCTGTAATAACACTGGCCACCCGCTCTGACCCCAGTCTGCTCTCCTGGCCATAGCTCCTCTTCATAAGGGCTGGCTCTCACTAGTATGCTGTGGGATTTACAATAGAAAGACAAAGAGTGCTCTGTGCCACTTTTTATTATTTCACTTTTTCCCAGTTTGTTTGTTCTTTGAATTGCTTTTCTCGCTTGCCAGGCTCAACCCAAATGATTTCTTTTATTCGTAACTAGAACATATTTATTTCTCCTTTTTAAATAAATAAATGTTCTTTAATACAGCCTCCCATCGTCTACAGTGCTAAAGTATTAATTAGGAATGAAAATCAGAATAAGAGTACTGAGTTCACTGCCTGCACAACTTTCAGGGCCTTTTGTTTTTCCACTGGTTTGCTGCTTCGTGTTTGACATTGGCTTTGACTTTGTGTTTGTAGCGTTCTTGAAGTTTCCACATCCATGACCAACAGTCCTGCTATGCTCAAGGATCTATCTCTTCTTAGTTCTTTTTACAAAGACGGGATTTGACCCGTGTGGAGGGATCTTTGCTCTACAATAGATAGTTGTCTCAGCATCAGTGTCCAGCCGTGGACGCCTGAAGGCGAGAATTCAGCAGAATAAATGCACTAGATCCACGGCCGCCAGTGCTCAGACGCCGATGGTGCTTTGATCAGCTTTAGCTGGCGCACATCAGGCTGGCATTGAGGCTTTAAACCAACAACCCAGTGAAGAGTGTAATGCTGCGCCTGGCGGGACAGGAGCTGCTGGCTGCTAACTGTTTAAATGCAGGGAATGTTATTAAGTAATGCAGATACAGCATCTTTGCCTGAATGACCGAAGAGAAATACTGTCTATTTCAGAGTGTGCGGCTGTTTGTGCTAGGCCTTAGCTCTGGCATCTGGAGAATGCCGGCGGTCTTTTTCATTAATTTTTTCTTCTTCTCATCTCAATTCTTTATGTTCAACATTGATGACAACCAATGAATTCACACATGATCACATGTTCCCATGATATGCTGTATCTATATACGGTATTTATATTTAGTATTTAGAAATTATGTATTGATTTATAATATATAATGATTGGATATGGCATTCTTTGTGAAGTGAAAAAAAGCTACCCTCTCATTTTCGTTTCTTTGTGTACACAGGTGAAGAGAAATATTTCAGACTTGACCAACATCCCAGTGCGTCATCAAGTGTGGGAGGGATGGCCGGCATCTGCATCAGATGACTCTGTAAGAGCAACCATTGATCTTTCTCACTAAATGCACATTAAATAAAGAGGTTCATAGATTTGTTGAATTGAATTGTTTTCAGTTGAATACAATTAAGGCTGGATACAGTTACAATGTACTGGACGATGAGGCTATTGGAAAAAAGTGAATGTATGACTGGTTCAGTTTTATGGTTGTACATAATGATTAATGCAGCAAAGGTTCCTTAAACATAAACTAAAGTATTCTGCTTTCCGCAGGTTTTTAGTAATAATCTCAAACACATCTTGATCATTGTCTTACACTTTGTTGGTTAGAAAATACTAAATCCAGGGCTGCAAACTTGTCACCTTTTGACAAAAATCTAACAAAGACAGCGTATAGGTAAAAGTATTAGTATTTGACAAATCTTAAAATAATTGTGTGCGTGTGTTAAACTTAATTTGGTAATAAATCATGGCCATATATAGAGCATTAAAATATATTTTGCCTGGGCTGTCAATATGAAAAGGGCTAACCAGGCAATTGCATTAAACCAATAAATTAGTGAATTAACAGTTGTTGCAATCAATACAATAACTTTATTATCATCCAATTTCAACTAATGGAATGTGCAAAAATAAATAAATTCAATATACAATAAACACAAGCAGTTGCAATAACATTTTACCTCCCAGTCATTAAAAAAAAACACCTTAAACTATTTTATCATTTAAAATTGCTCCAGAACACAGAATAGACTGTTTGTAGACTGTCACCTTTTTCACAATGCCTAAGTTTGCAGTCCTGTAAACGCTAAAACGGCAAAAACCTCTTTCTCACCTGTATTTATGGGTTCTATGAGCCGACTCTGCACTAGCCCCGGGCTCCCCCGGCTCCTGCTCCCCTTCGCTGCGCAGCTTTTGGCAAAAAAAACAAAACAAGCAGAAGAAATAAAATGCGGCGTGGTGCTTCAGACAATGTTTTTGCTCATGGTGCTCTTTGATTGAGGGATTGTAAGGTAAAGAAAGCATATCCTGGATACGTAGGGAGATAGGAGGTGCTTTTCATAAGTTTAACATGGTAACAAGCGCTAAAAAAGAAGATTTTTCGTAATGCACCCGTTTTTAAGTAGAAAAGTTCTGGTACCATTATTGTAAACCAAGTACAATTTAAAGGACTAGTACCAAAAGATCCTAAGACACCTAGTTCTGTGTAGAATGAGAAACTCCTTCGTTGATAGCTTAGACTAGGCCAGTTTAATAAAGGTCAAATAAAAAAAGAAAGTCATTTCGAAGGATTCATAGTGTGGCTTCTGAAGATTTTAATTATCACAATTGTCATACTGGCAAAGTAGAACTGCTTTATATTGTGGGCTAAGCCAAAATCTCCCACAACCATCTGACAAAATGAGTGAGAAGCATGGAAGTAAGCTGTTGGAGCTAATTAAGATGTCACTGGCACTAGAATGTGGTGTCGTCTATCTGTGGACATTAAAGCTCTCATCATTGAGTGTCTCTGACCTCTCTCGTCCCCGGGTCGCTCTTCCCAGCCATTCATCCTAAACACAGTCAAGCTGATCTGAAGCAGGCCTCATACTGAACCTTGGGGGACCTCTGACCCCTTTTGTCATGCTCTTTCTTTGACAGCATATGTGTTCCCATACTAATTGTATAGTATGGTTTATCAGGCAACACTGTGGAGCTGTTGTGCACACTTTCTTGTGTGAACCTCAAGGTGACGTTTTCTTTTTAGATCTATATGACAGTTGTTTTGTTACAGCACTGCTTTTGATATTTAATACACTCTTTGCATTTTTATTTTTGTACTTGACTGATTAGTATGGGTGCCCCTTTATGTTTCAAGGAGATTGTTTTTTTTTGCCACACATGGATTGTCAATCATTGCAATTGTACAGAACTTCATATTGTATAGAATTTACAAAACTGGATAGCACAATAAACTGATCACAGTTGTTAGTTTATAATATGAACTATCAACTGTACATATAAACTTAATATTGTCTGAGTGCTCAATAGACCACTTAATGGACTACCATCTAGATACAAACATAGATCTTGATTAATCTTTTGCAGACAGTTATAGTGTATATTACTGGCTTTCCATTTCCCCAGGCCAGCATTTTGTTTTAGGATCCATTAGAATTCAACATTTCTTATAGCCATGAAGTTTGATTTACCCTGTGGTATTAGGTTTATGGCTTTGAATGGTAAACAGATTGCAGCTCATTGTGGCATCATGGGCCTGGTCAGCACCTGGCTACACACATCAGCACCGTAGTGTGTTTTGTGGATGAGCTGATATTAAAAAGCAGTGAGACAGAAGTGTAATAATGGCCTGTGCTGGAGCTGCAGCTCTCTTATTGAAACGTCTGAAGGTATTAACAGAGAAAGCCCATGGCTTGGCTGGCCTGGTGGCTGGGTAGACCCAGTGTTAGTGTCTAGCTCATTAGCCCAGTCGCATCTCCTGGGGTTTGTGCCAATAAAGATGGCAGGGAGAGACCCCAGCTTACTTTCATCTGTACACACAAGTCTGCTCTGAATGGAATCGATTACTGCTTAACTGTTTTATTTTTGATTGAGTACTTTACCTGCTTAAGCCCTTGATATTTGTGTGCACCATGAATTCCTCCAAGCACATTATAGTTACAATTGGTGTGGGAAGTTACTTTTAAAAACTAATTTAATAAATAATAATATATATATATATATATATATTTTTTTAACACTATTCTAACCTGGCGTGTGCCAGATTGATATGCGTATCTCTCTGATTTGAGTTCTACGCATTATCAATCTGGAAAGGCTCTCGTACAATCCAGTCGGGAAAGGGAGGGGCCGTTACCAGCAGTACTTGAAGATAATTGGGCGAAGCGCCCGATGGTAGCCGCCTACCGTAACCAGCGGCTGAGCGTCTCGGTGTGACGTTATAGCACCATGTCCCGCCTTAAACCCCAATGGAGGCACGTCATTGGTCCCGCAGCTTTCGGAGTCGAGCCCGATCGTAAGGGATTGGAGCCTTTCAAGATGTATCCTCACATTTGTGAAATCACAAATCTCATGAGAATACATCTTGCAGCGCAAGGTTAACACTATTCTGCCTTTCTAGTGAATTTTTCTTTTGTGTTTCCACTAAATCTCTGTATGTTTGGTATTTAAAAAGTGCTACTTGAGTTTCTTGTATTGTTTACACAATGCGCTTTATTGTGGTAATAAACTAGTTCTCACATGTAATGAAAGTAGTGAGTTATAGCATCTGAATCTGTTCCCACAGTACAGTGATTTCAGGGTGTTTTTGTGATTGGTTAAGTGTCTTTAGATTACGTCCGTGTAGTCCGTGTAGTCCGTGGATACAGTGGTGCAGATGGTAGAGCCAGTCGTATCATAGTCGGAGCAGATCGGGGGTTCGAATCCCGGCTCTCGCAGGTACACACTTCACCCACCTTGCCTCCATTGTCTGTGTGCACTGGTGTATGTATGAGAGAGTGAATGTGTGATGTGTTGCTCTTGACTGACAAAATACACAAATGATATCTCAGATGGAATGCTGCAGGAGTCAGGACTTCTGTTTGGATTAACTGGGATCTGTTTACATGGCTACAAACCAGCGATACATTGGTATCTTTTATACTAACACTTATTGTGTCACCTAAAAACTCTGGAGGAGGTAGTTTAATCTCTGTGGGAGGCCGTTCTCAGCCGCTCTGCCTCATGTCAACTGGACAAACGAGGACTTCTAGATAATGTCAGAGCCCAACTTTTTGACTTTAAACCTTACTTAGTTTAGAAGGCACACGAGTTACCTCAGAAAGCCATACCAACCAAAAGTTTTCAGAAAATTAAATAATAGGGTTTAACTGTCTGTTCATCACAACCTCAGTCAAAGTGGGTTTTAGGCATATAGTATAATTTACTCTGCAGTTTGTTAGTTCCAATGAGGTTTTATTGACAACTCATCATTTCCCAAATCAAAATGGAGATATAAGGGGCCGGGTAAAAACTAGGGATGCACCGATACTGGTATCGGATATTGGAGCAGATACCGTGAAAAATACAATATTGGTATTCCAAATGTCCAATACTGAACCGACACTTTCACTTAAGTGAATATGGACATGCTGTATGTCATGTGAAAGCTCTTAACCTGGGAATTCAGTTATAGGACTAGTTTCACAATCTGCAATATTGCTTTTGACTACCAAAATACTGCAGTTAGCATCAGTATGCTAATGCTAGCTTCAACCAATCTGTGTTTGTATTTTAGTTAGAAAATTACTGATTGCAAAAAACCTGGATCGGTGCATGTCTAGTCAAAACGGCCCCTTATGGTTTCTCATTGTAATAAGGTCTATTATTCCGGTAGAATTTATCCAGTCACACTTGCAGATTATGCCTCTTGCTCTAACTTAGGCTTTCCTGAGGGTTTCTTCACAGGTGAGACCCCATGACTAGCGTTTTGACCTACCAACCTGCCTCAGGTTATCTGAGTAGGCCCTAGGCTTCAGGACAATCATATTAATACAAAACTTAGCACAGATGTGCGATCAAACAGCTCAGAGCTCTTGAGCTCAAACAATTCACCAGCCTCACCCTTCCAGTAGCTTGGATTACAGATGCACACCACTTTACAAAGAACTGAAGACATTTTGATGGACAGTGGTGCCCCATACCTGTTGATTGACAGGTCGCGGGGCATCCTTATTAGATTGCCTATTCCCCGCTGCATCCAGTTGTCCTCCACACCAGTAATTGCTGACATTTATGCAGTGTTTCTTGGTGTTTGCTAATGTATTAATGCTCCATATCCGTCAAAGTGACTTGTCTTGTAGACCATTCATTTACCCACTGGTATTAATGGAGACAACCATGACATTATTGAGGTGTAAGTCATTGTCAGTTTGTATTGGAAAAAGCATGTTCAGGTTCATTACCTGACATTTAGCTGAACTGTGTGAAATGTACTAGACGAAGTGGCCGCTTCAAATTTGAAGCTGATAGATTCATCAATATTGGCCTGCTTTTATGTAAAGAGCTCATCTCAAACACCTCATGTTCTTAATGGAATGTAAGTTGTGCAGTTGTGGGTTTTTCCAATAGTAATTATCTCACGCTCGCAGCCAGTCATCTAATCTAAACAGTACTGACACAAGAAAAAGAAAAAAACAAACAAAACAAAAAGAAGAGAGTGATAGAAAGTAAGTATGGAGAGGAGTATAAAGGCTTGAAGAGAATGCCGGTGAGGTCGTGGACAGAGAATTCATTCCTTGTATTGGCCTCTGAATACTTGAAGCCTCAATGCAAGTGTTAATTAAAGGAATCCAAAAAGAAGAGCCAGTGCTTCTCTGTAGAGACGTGGGAGCAGGTCATTGGAGGGGGGGTTAACCTCACTCCCCACCCCCTGTGCCCCGCGGCGCTTCTGCCTTGTTTCCACGTTTTACCGCTGAGCCGCCAAGCTGCACTTGTGTTCCTCAACATCGGGAAAAGCCATTGGGTCAAAGCAAAGAAGAGGATTGAGAGGCACTCAACCAGTTTTCTCTTTTTTCACTTTCCCCACTTGCATCCATGTCAGCCCAAACCCTTCAGGTCGGCTTTGACAAGGGAAGTGATCAACTTTATTTATACACTTATTAGGCTCTTAGCCCAAAGCCCTCTCATTCAGCTCTGGCGCTGAAGGGCTTTATGGGGATTTTCTTGCCTCTTGATTCTCAAGTTGATTGCCACTCGAGTTTGGTGAGGAGAAAATAATTTGCCTTATTTATTCATATTGTAAAAAGTCAGCTCTTGAGGGAAATCATTGTGGATTTCAATAGGAAGCCAGTCCTTACCTTGGGAATGCTACATTACATTTCAGCTTGTATGAATACTTTCAAATACAAATAAAGACAGTTTAACAGTTTACTATTATTTTTAAGCCTTTAAATGCCTTATTTCTCTCTTTGAACATAGTAACTTGATTTTAATTAATTTAATTTAGAATATAGTCTATATTCTGATGAAGGCTCACCTGAGCAGAAACACGTTTTTTTAAACATATGTTTGGATAAAGGCTTTTCTACAACTGTCAAGAATGCCTTGAAATACTGTGTTTTTTTTTTTATCAAACCTGATTTACGATGGCTGCAGGATGCAATGTCAAGTTGGAAAAGATTTCATTCTCATCAAGGAGCCTCACAGAAATAAATTACCAACATTGGAACCCCTCTGTACTTCAAGCCAGGGGTTCTCAAACTATTTTAGGACGAGGGATCCCCCCAAACAAGCTCCACTCCCAATCAATGTCAAGAATTCAGGACTTTAAAACCATGCGTAACACTAGTTTATGTAGGTTCATACTTAGATGTTTAAACATGAACCTACATGAACTAATTGTAGATCAATTTGACAGAGACGGCCTAAAATTGGTACGAGAAATCTGGCAACACAGGCTGACACGGGTGTGGCCTAATGGGTCATCACCTTTCCAGATTCCAGTTTCAACTCCTAGCTGATGATGATAGTTGGATGACTATTGAAACGTTCTAGAGTTACATCAAATATAAACCTGTCCAGGTGACACAGATTGTATCTTAACACATGCGTGACACTGAAATTTAGGTTGCATTGATCCTCGAGTTGATTTTCTTATTGAAATAGTTGTTTGAATCAATAATTATGAATGTTTTAGAACAGACCAAGACCATTATGAAATTTGTCTTTAAAACCGTCACCAATGAATTTCACGTTATTTATTTATTCCCTTTTAAAATGGGAGCAATCGCTGTTATTGTTTTCTTCCGCAATTTTCAGCGGATGTTTTGGCAAATGGTCGGCAACAGCTGATGCATTCAGGCGTGTAGCACAGTTTATTTAAGCCTCAGATCTGTTACAGCGCAAGGGCAGCAAAGCTCTGTTCATGAACAATGTTTTTGCCTATCATAGAAGTATTATTATTTATTTAAAACATTCATGTTGCCTACCAAAGCCCCGGACGTGACGACATTGCGATCGCTCGTATTAAACTAAAAACACAATTCCACGTATTGGGGGGTGTGGTTCTTTTTGTCATCCCTTTTTAGAAGTAACCAGTGGCTGAGCGATTAGTAAGAAGGTCACATGTTCAATCCCAGATCATGCAGTACAAGGTGCACATTAGGTTATCATCCTTCCAGATGATTCTGACCATGAGCTTTGAGGTTGAGCTTCCAACCTTTTTATAAGCGTATTGACCCTGCGTTGCGTGCGTTTGCTGTGTTTCTACTTAGGTTCCATTAAGGTGTATTGTTATTTTTATCTTAATCCTAATGAAGGATAATCTTGTTCATTGCACGGCGGATTGGAGGTACTCTTTTAACCCTCGTCAGTGTGTCCAAAAATGGCATGTCTCTTTTGCAATGATGTCATCCCCAGTTTGTATAGTTTCAACATTGCACATCAGTCTGGCCACTGCTATATCTGAGCTGTTTTCTTTGCTAAAGACAACACATGGCGGGGCCTCAGCTGGATGTTGTTCTTTTTTGATTTATCTGGGGAGAAACTGCTTTTCTCATATCTTCCATTTCTTTATTGAAGTGGTGGGAATTGAAAACACTGTGGTCAATATAACAGCCCATTTCACTCCAAATCGACTCACTTAATGGCTTCAGTATATTATTGAATACTCCTTACTTGGGTAAACATGTCTTTAAATTTTTTGCCAGTGTTTTCCAAATATAAAACGCTGTGTGAAGGAACAGACCACATTGAGCTTAGCAGTAATTGTGCTTGTGGTCTTCTGGTCTGTTGAATTTGTCACACTTTCTAACAATATGCCGATGACGGAGTGTGAAAGGATAGACCTCCGTAGACTCCTTGTCACATCATTTGCTTCTTATCAGTGTGTATGGCGCACAGTGGGATTTGGTGCTAGTCTATGTTGTTGACAAGGTCTAGTGGTTACACTGTTCTCTCTGGCTATAGAAGTGAAGGCCAACATGAAGGATCACTATTAAGGAAAGAAAAGAAGTAACACTCCATGTCGCCCTATTCAAAATCAATTGGCGTTGCATGTAATCGTCTCCTGATTCAAGCATGTCCAGCTGCCCTTTGTGTGCCATAGCACCTGACAAAGGAGCAGATCATAGGACCTCTGCAGGGGACGAGCAGCTACTCTGCTTATTGCGCCAGGGCTGCCTCATCCCTGTTGTTCCCAAGTTCACTCTCCCAGAAAACTATTTACATCTGGGCTGCATGCTATGCTTTCATCAGTAGTATGACAAGTAACCAACTAGTAAGCCATTTTGTTCACAGGGTTTAGTCTAAGTCAGTTGAAGATTGGATATGCTCTTGCTGAAATTTAAAGACTTGTTAAACTATGCTTGTAAATTTAATTTTCAAATTACGAATTTCCCACTGTTTCCAGCCGAGGCTGTCGCATGATCCAAGAATTAATGAAATATCGACTGCTGAAATAGAACATGTTTTGGTCATCTGTAACATCCGTAAAAGAGGAGGCTAATGTGATGTTTTAAGATGTGAGAGTTTAATTTACAATATATACAGTACATGTGTTGTGGATGTCCCTCTTGAATTAGACAAAGAAGCATCCTCTGTAATGAGTCCCTTCTGACTAGTGGAATGTCTTCCTGGCTTTGGATTTGGGAGCTCATTAGTTTCCTGCTAATGCCATGAAATACCAGCTGACGATTAAATTAACTTGTGTGCTTTTGTGTTTTTAGATGACACTAGCTGTTTCGGGTATTAGTTATCCTTGCCATCATCTCAGTGTTTGTCGAAGGTCGTCACCAGCTAATGCCCAGGAGCCCACAGAAGAGGTATGACTGAACACATCATAATATGTATCTTTCTCTTCGTAGTCTATAAACCTCTTTTATTATGGGTTTGTGCCTTTTATATTGCAGTGATGCAATTTTATGTTATATTTATTTTCTGCATATTTGACTTTTTTCCACTGTGTAAAAAATGCACGTTTACATAAAGTATATTCTTATTAGTGTGCAGATGTACATATGATCAGCGACAGTGAAGGGGATGACTTTGAAGATGCGTCAGAATTTGGTGTGGATGACTCCGAAATGTTTGGAATGGGCCCCTCGAGTAGTCGAAAATCACCTATGAGTATGTGCTGTTGCTGCCGCTTTATTTTCTGTTCACAATCTGCTTCAGCACTGACCAGATAATTGTATGTTCCTCAGTGCCAGAAAACAGTGAAAATGAAGCTGATGCCTTACTGCACTTTACTGCTGAGTTTTCTTCAAGGTGAGTTTTGTGACTCTGTGCACAGGGCATGTGTGCACACCAATAATAATGTTCATTTATTGCAGATATGGGGAGAACCACCCCATGTTTTTCATTGGTTCTTTGGAAGCAGCATCTCAAGAGGCCTTCTACGGCAAAGCCAGAGATGTGAGTACCCTGGTTTGCTTATAGATGTTTTAATTAGGGCTGTCAAAATGAATAAAAAATAAATAACGCGTTAATATGGCTCATATATGTTTTGACCTCACTCGCTCCTGTATCTTGTGCTCGCGGCTTCCTGAAAGACAGAGCAGGTCATCACCGCACAGTTCAGCTGGACTAGGAGCTGCGCTAATGTCACGCCATCAACTTTGTGCAAGAAAGTCTGCTCCCATGAACCCGCTCAGATGAACAGCTGGTGTTTAAGAGGCGGATGTTTTAAGGGGCGGGGCAGAGGAGAGAGAGAAGCCATCCCTTCTCTCCCAACACTTAACATGCGCTTTAAAAAATACAATTGATTCTATTTAGTGGTGCGCTGCGCATGACGCACGTATAGCCTAAAGTTCTATGGCCACTTCCAATCCACCTCAATAAAAGAGAAGTAAAAACGCAGCAAACGCACACAAAACAGGGTCTAAAAGCTTAAAAAACACGAGATGTGTGCCCCAGGTGTAATTTAGTAAAACCATTCACTAAACTGCTTTACCAAAAGCAGCAGACTCCTCTGTTATTATCCTGCAACAGCAAGTTACATGACCTGCCTTGGCCATAAAAGTGTACATTTGTACACATTGCCTTGAATTGAATTGTAATCGTGGCTTTACTTGATTATTATTTATCTTTGTTCATAAATTGGGCCCAGATGCTTAAAATTGGAGCGTTTACGTGACCTATTATTGATATTGAACATAATAATTACAATAAATTTAAGTGTGATAATCAGGTTTTAAAAATGAATCGATTAACTTGTAACACTAGTTTTAATAGATATTGATAGTTATTCTTTTAGGTAATGGCAATGCTAATCTCATCATCATGTTTGTTCAAACGGCCATAAGTTCCCTAGTAATCTACCCAATATATGTAAATTAGATTTTTTTATGTATGTCTAACTGCTCATTTGCATACACATATGTGGTTTATTTAGTACTTTTTTTCATAAAATAGTTTTGAAACCTGTAAATATTCATCTTAACGCAAGCTTGTGTGGATTAGTGGCTTCTGAAACCATTAGGACATAAACAGGTATACAGTATACTCTACCCAGAGAAAAGGAAGCACATCACAAAATGCTTGTGGAAAAGAAAGTAAAGTTGTGTCGTCAAAAATAAACAAAAGCAGGAAAAAAAAAGAGGAAGAATCTTGGCGTTTTGCCTTGTTCCCAGCTGATCTCTTCTCCTAAGCCAATGCAATATGGACAGAGCTTCTCTGGTGTTACACTCTCTACTGTGCCACTGTACTTCAGGCTGTGCAAGTGCAAAATAGTATTCTTTTTCTCTGTAGTTAGCGCTATTGTGGGCGAGCGTGACTTAGCCCGCCAACTGTGCAGTGGTTAGGGTGGCTTTAGAGAATTTTGCATGAAAACAGAAGCTATTTGATTGGTTCTGTGTTTGTCCTGTTTTGTCACAGGCGCACCAAACTACAGGCCAAAACATGCTGCCGTCTCCGCTTTCATTACACAGTAGCATATGTCCACCATTATACCGGCCCTTTTCCATCCTTACTCATTACTCTCCCCGCTCTTCTTTTGGAAAGGAGTGTAGTTTGGTGTCCCTATTGTTATCCAGCCCACTTCATTAGAATGATATTGGAATACAGAAGATTTGACTCGAGGAAAGACTATTTGGCGTGTCTTAAAACTGAGAAGTTGCGCTCACTCTTCTCAAAGCCTGAGAGAGGCTAATCACTAATCAAAACACTACATTTGATGAAGTGTTTCTGAAGGTGTGTGTTGGGGGACTGTGGAGATGGACTCAATCCATCCTTAATGAAAATGCTTTGGGCTCCGGAGCTGAGCTGGGCTGAAGTCTCTTGGGGATCAGTGGTTAGCCGGAGCATACAGAGAGATAGGCCACCCATCACTAACCACGATCCTGGCTAAATCCCCATCAACGCAGTGGTTAATCACTCTAACCCCTCTCCTCCGCTGCTCTCCTGTCCGCCACACACAAAGACACATCAAAATTCATAGCCTCGCTCGAGAGGGGACTTCAGGGATTTATCGCTGCCAAGTATCCGCTTTAACACCCACGGCAGCCTTCGAGAGTCGAGAGGGAAAGAGCACGGACGGACCAGCCTGGCATATGGCACATAGATAGACTTAAAGCTTGCAGATCGCCGGCTGGAAATGACAAGCAACACTCTTCTGTGGACTGATGAATGGCCTCAAGTAATCATAGCAAAGTTAATAACAGAGGGATTATACGGAAATCAATCCGGACAAAGCAGCCTTAGATTTTATATTCATATACGCTTAAATACTATGGTTTCATAATGAAGCATTTACTTATTGCCTTCACATTTTCAACTTGATTAGTAATCTATAAGTGTCAGAGGTTTAATAGGGGATGATTGCATTGAGATGTGGAGATAATGTGTTTCCGGTGGTGGGTGGGAGCCGGCTCTGTGGTTGGTCATCGATCTGAATCAGTTTTCCCACTATGTGTGCAGGGTCATTAGATCAGTCATTTGAGCTCTTCATTTTGAAGTGTTTGCTTTTGTAGTCTGAGCCTGCCATCTGTAGAACGATTACTACACGGACTACGATCCCTGCAGTCCCCGTCCCCATATGTGACACGTTAAAGTACAAGCCAGACTTAACATAAGAAAATAAATACTATTTCTCCATTGTGAGATCAATAAAGTATTATCTTATCTTATAAATGAAAAGCTATGTTCAAATGTATATTCAACTTTTTATGTATTTTTTAAATGAGCTTAACAAACTTTATTTTTGTCTCTACACCATTGATTCCCAAAGTGGGGTCCTCAGAGGCACTACAAGAGGCCCTTCATAGGTTGTCTACATCAATCCCATAAAAATGAGTTGAGTTTAATGAACTTGTGTATGTATTTGTTTAATTATAATAAGGATTTAGCCGATACACTGAATATAAAGAATATAATTTGACCTCGATTTGAACAAGTCAGTAAAATGATCTGCCAATAAAAAATAAATATATTACAACTCTTAAAAATTAGGAAATAAATTACATTTTACTTGGAAAGGATATAATATACTTCATAATATTCTTAAATTCAGAAATTGTAATATGTAAAATATTTTTTTGCAGTGCAGCCAGTTACTATTATTTGCAATTTATGTGTAAATCTGCTTAGGGATGTTCATTGTGTCTACTGGTTGAACAGCTTGTGAGTTTCTTTTATTCAGACTAGTGTCTGAATAAAAGAAACTCACAAGCTGTGTGTAAATCTATTTGAAATTAATGAGGAAACATTCTTTAAAAAGAGGGATGTCATAATACTGGGGGGCCCCGTGGAATTGTTGGATTAATACAGGGGGCCGCGACATGCTGAACTTTGGGAAGGACTGCTCTACAGTATTCACTCATTTTAAGATAAGACTTTATTGATCTCACAATGGAGAAATTTACAAAATAGTCAGGAAATGTGCCATCAAAGAAGAAAATACATTTGCAAACAGTTAATATTAATAATAGAATAAGCGTCTCTTAACAGCTCTCAATAAACTATATAAACATCTCTTTCAAAGATTTTTTGAAACACAAGTTTAGTTTATATTTTTTAAACTGTTTGTGTAAAGATTGTTTTTATTTAATTTAACAAATACAACACAGACAGAAGTATGATACTTATACATGACATAACTGTTGGTTTTTACTTATATTACATACACAGTACATAAAGAGATTTTTTTTTTCTTATTTTTAATGGGTAGTATTATTATACATTTGCTATTTACTTAACTTGAACTAATTACCGTATGTATAATAAGACCTACATATTTCCGCTTCACAGGTGTGCGCATGTGAATTAAAAACGTTGAGGCACATTTACACAGTGCTGAGAAATGATCAATTATATCATGTTGATTTTAATTCTAGCAAACCTCCTCCTTTCCAAGCGGTTTTAGGTTCAGGTGTGAACAGGTGTTTTCTAAAGGACCGAGGGGTCACTGTCCTGCTCAGGTTGGACCTAGTAATTTAGCTGAAATGAGGGATTTGCTCCTCCCCACAAAGACGGGCCCTTACAAAAGCCTGGACTTGAAAGAGGAGCTCGAACCAAGGGGTATGGATAATTTAACCTGAAGATGAAGGAGCTGAGCTGGCCCAAATACCCGGCCTGATTAATCCTTACACTTTTGCTAATTGAGCATGCATGTGTTGGAGTGCGAGTGCTTTACTTGAGAGCGATCGTTCCATGTGTGTTTGGATGTCCGCGTTTAAGCGTGTATCGGGTTAGTTTTTCTTTTTTTTTTTTTTTTCCTTCCCCAAGTTGTAAAAAAACGTCCCCTCCCCTCGCGCTCATTCCTCTCCCGACTGAATTTGCTTGTCTTCTCAGCATGAGTGTTTAATCTTTTCAGGCCGTTGAATTGGCCCAAAGAATGAGTCCCCAGCTCCTTCTCTCTAGGAGCCCTGGAGATTATTCTAAAGCACTAATCGTTGAGCAAACACAGCAGTGCTCTCCCATTCCCATTCTGCACAGGCCACAGTATAGCACAGCTCCTTTTTCAACTTCCCATCACTTTTTACACCCTGCGTGGATTTTTTTTTTTTTCCGCTTTTGGCATATGTAGCTGAGATTACAGGCTCCTGAGAAACTTTGACTCCTCCTATGCAGCCATGGATAAAATTGAACGGACTGAAGGCTGTGTTTTTTCCCTCCTCTTTGTTCTTTTATAGCAGGAGAAGTGACATGTAATTTAGAAAGCATTATTTCCAACAATGTCCTTTGGAACCTTTTATGTTTGTGGGTGTGTTTGCTTTTTAATTAGATTGTCAGTGCGGAGATTCTGCCAGGCTTATATGGTGGTGTCAATATCCTTGGATTTGGAGCTTCGTCAATATTGTCTGGCCCTGCCGCTACTAACCTGAACAGGCTCCTGGCATTTGGTGTAAAATAAATAGAGTGATTTGTCTGTGTTGTCTTCTCCATATCTTCCCGGGCTTTCCTGAGAAGTTTTATTTACACCCCTCACCATTTGATTTTGTGTGGTATTTGTTTTTTTGCCCAGCTCTGGCCTTACATTGGTCAGCGAGAGTCGGGCAGGCGCCGCACCTCGCGCTCTCATATGTCGCCTCTGCGGCCACAGAACGTGGACATATCTTCACTCAAATAAGGCACAGAAAGGTCCCGCGCCGGAGATCAAGCCAGATATCGGAATCAGGCTTTCTCAGTTGTTGTACTGCATGCAGATTTCTGTTTTGTATAGCACACGTGAGGGTAATCATTAAACAAAAAAGCTACATCTTGAAGAACTGAGCAAAAACTTATTCTTGGTCATTATAGTCTTTTATAAGGACAATTTGATGTCATTTCTGATTAACCTGTATCTACTGAGGCATCCTTCGGTAAACAATCATCTTTGGTGCTGGCCTTTTTACCCTCTAATACAAATCAGACACAGAAAATCAATGGTGCCCTTTACTCGCTCATTTTTATTTCTGTTTTTTTTTTTTCCTCAGAGAAAGCTGCTGGCGATCTACCTCCACAATGACGAAAGTGTTCTCGGCAACGTTTTCTGCTCTCAGATGATGTGCGCTGACTCTATTGTTTCCTACTTGAGCCAGAACTTCATCACATGGGCCTGGGACGTCACTAAAGAAGCCAACAAGGCCAGGTATAACTACTGCACCAAAAAGCCATTTCTTATTTTATTTAGTATGTCACATCTTTACTTGCATACAAAAGAAACAATACAATGTAAAGTACTTTTTCTGATTACAACAGTATTCCAAGAATGGTACTGTTATTTTGTGTAGATATCTTTTCAGCTGTGTTTTATGAGGCATTTTGTTAACCCTGGGATCCTCTCTGGACTCGTGCATAATCCTCATATTTTATTCATGTGTCATTTATAATATGAAGCCTTGGACTGTTTGCATAAATATTTCAGGTGCATATTATCTCCTGGGTAAGTAAATGTGTATGAGCAGCTTCTGTTTACTCTGTGACAGTCAAACTAAATATGCCATGTGTAAAAAGCTGTTTTAAGCCCGTTAGTGTCTTTTTTTCTGTCTAGTTATTAGAAATCTGTCATCTAAAATACCCCAGAGTTCAATATAGGCAAATATGTAAAGCACAATTATAAATAGTTTTCTATCACTTTTTAATTGTCCTGCATTGCGGTGCTTGGCAGACCCCGTATATCCCTCTGTCTCTCTTTAAGTTAGAGATAAACCTCTGAGGTTGCATGCTGACAAAAGGAACCTTGTTTGCTTGGTGAGGCCCAGGATGAGGCCATCTTTATTCAACTGTCTGGATAGTGGGCCAGTATGGAGAAGCCTGTACAGCTTCATTTCCATCTGACAATATTTTGTAAATGGCAAGTCAGAGCAACACAACTTTATTAGATGTGTTTGATAATCTCTTGTGGCCTTCCTCCTGTGGCTAGAGGCATAGTTAAGCCTGTACTCTGCTAACTGCCGTTGGAGACGCATTCGCGCCGTGACCTTACCCCTCCATTAAGTCTTTTAAAAAGCTCCCCCCTTCCTTCATTCCACTTTCCTTTCTCTTATTGGCCTCCTTTGCTTTTTGCCCCAACTGAGCTTTTTATTTCACATTAAAAGGCTGGCAACATCTGGAGCTTTTCATCTCACACAGCTAGTCACAGCTTTGCAAACGCTTGCATGCCCATGTGCATGCTCCCTCGCTCTCTCTGTCTCTCAATTCTGAACATTCTCATGCTCCCTGATCCACAGTGACTTTGATTGGCACCAATCACACGTTGCTTTAATGACGTTTCTCTCCGTGCACTGGTATGTCACAGACTAAAATGTTCTACCTTTGTCACTCTGCTAAGTGTCATTGTTGCTGTCACACAAAATTATGATTTTAGAAACAGTCGTAATAATAGGGAAATAAAGAATTGAAAAGCAAATAATGACTGTGTTAGATTTACTAAAGTGAATCATTGACCTAGAGTCTAGACAAAGCTCTGACACAGTGCACCGCTATGCACCGTTTTCAAGACGAATTTTGTGTACACTTGATTTGACAAACTGAGGTTTTCCTCCATGACGGTTCAGCTGATTAAAAATACATTTCAGTTGAAAACATGCCCATGTCTGCTGTGAAACAAAGTGTGCCTGACACAGTGAGCAGTGGAAGCATCCGCTTCCCATCGCTGCCTGGCACAGGTGGCTGATGAAAACATTCCCTGCAGTGCTACTGTGCAGCTCTGACTCATCACCTGCTCATCGGTGCACATGTCAGGACCAACAGTCACTCTCATCTTCAGTTTAATCTCCTGAAATGCAATGTGACACTTCAGGGCAACATTAACTTTTTGCTGTTTGTGTGCAGTAAGTGTGAACGATGTGCTGGGTGTAATTGCGAGCTGTCAATCACATCAAGTAAATGATGCACACACAAAGTAGTTGCAAATTTCTTGCAGGTGGTTTGGTACATGTGTTTTGCCTAAAGGTTTTGGAGGCCACATTCTCAAGTGCATTTTTCAGCACATTACATTATGGCTGAATGAGAGGTCGTTCACACGTTCATCTCATATCTTTTCTTTGTTGTGTTGATGTAACTCTCCTCTTTCTGTGCCTTTGAGTTTAGTTATGACCAAATTTGGTTACTATGTACTTGTTAGTATTTCAGACTGGGGTTCTCTGTTTGTGCCCATTGTTTTGCAGCCTTTCATTAAGGGTTAGTGTTTCGTATTGTTAAGGGCTGGTCTAGCTGAACTGTGTGCAGCATTTTGGGTACACTTTAGAGTATGGGTCACTCAAGAGTTCATCTTCAGAGAAAAGATTATCTTGTTTCAATTCAATTGGTGTGCATTCTTTTCTAGTCAGCTATAATCATTCCTTTCTGTCTGCTGTAACATTAGTATAAATGTCTTAAATGTAGAGGTTTTTAGTTTGAAAAGTCTGCAGTAGTTCGTGTTTTAATGAGTTACAGCCCTTTTCTGATCATCCGTCTCCTGCCTCTGACCTACCATCCCTCCATCCAATCCTCCTCTATTTTACCAGCCAGTTATTAAAGTAGATCTTATTAAAAGGCAGGAGAAAAAGCTAATCTATATTTGCATTCAGTCTATAGCAATTCATTAATATTATGACATTTACAGGGAGCCTGGCTGGGCCCCGTCTGCCTGCTACCCTTTTCCCTTCCTGAAATGTTAATTTAAAAAGTTCTGTCTTTGTAATGGAATAAGAAATCCTCTCTTGCCCTATCAATTCGGAGCGTCTGGTGAGGAATACTAATTCCTCTGCTGTTCCATTGAAAAAGCATGTCACTCTGATGGAATATGAAAATGCAGAATTGGTTTTAAAGTCCTTAATGCCACAAGTTGTGTGTATTTCTCTTTGTGCTTCAAATCTGAAAAGCTGTAGTATATTGCCTCTTTTTCCCAAATGCCAAAGAAATGTTATAGGATAAAGAACTATTCGACTAAACAAAAACAAGTGAATAAAACCCAATAAGTGTGTTTTTGTGTGTTTCAGACTACTCACCATTTGTACAAGGCACTTTGGCAGCGTGGTAACACAGACTATACGGACATATAAGACAGACCAGTTCCCTCTGCTCCTCATAGTCATGGGAAAACGAACATCCAATGAAGTTCTTAATGTTATTCAAGGTAATTAGCCGTACCATTTTTAAAAAGCTAGCTCCATAATATTTCAACTTGAATTATTTGGCAACTTTATCCTCAGGCAATTCAACAGTTGATGAACTAATGATGAGACTAATGGGAGCCATGGAAATATTCACAGCACAACAACAAGAGGACATCAAAGACGAGGTAACTGTAGCGAAACATCTTCAATAATATTCAAAACCACCATTTTTTAATACAATTACTCTTGTTTAACCAGCCGCTACTCAGTATATTTCAGTCCACCTTTACTTCCTCTGTCACATAACGACATAAGCCTCAACATGCCGGGGCACATCAGATGACATTGTTACACTGTGGCCTATGCAAAAGACAAGCAGTGAATACTTAACCGTCTCACTCTGCTCACATTTACTTTTCCCATTGCTTTGACAACTATAGGCTTTGTGAAGACACAAGGGCCAGTGCCACTCTTTGATGTAGTAGACGGCAGCCTCCCAATAGCGCAGCTCTTTGTTACTGTTTACGAGGAAAGTAAACCATTTCTTCAAGTATATATTTGCTCAGTAGCATCAAAAGTTCAAACCTTTTTTTGACCATGTTGGCCTTAGTGTAGTCCTAATTACTGTCCTTGTTGAGAAATGTTTCCATATAGGACATTTAAAATACTTTTAATCATCAGTCAATCATTCATCTCTCCTCATAAAAAGTATTCAATCTGTTAAAACATTCTGTCCTGATTTGTTCCCACACTGTTAGTCAAATATTTCTTCTTCTCTGATTTGTGCAGAGTATCTATTTTGACACATGTCACATAGCATTAGGTTAAACTGTTTGTAGCCTGCCAACATCATCATCATCAGTGATTTATGAGTGTGTGGCACTCCTACAGCCTCAGGCTTTCACTTCCTCCAGAGGTGCCTTAATCACTCTTCAGTGTCACTTCAACTCTGTTCATTTTATTGCTACAGTAATTATTGTCACGTAAAGAATGTGAAACAAGCTGTCAGACGGAGCTCGGCACATTTAGGTCTATTAAATGCTGTGTAAAAAAAATGTTATCCAGTAGTAGTTGTGCTCATACGTTTACATACCCTTTTAATCTTTTGGCTATTTTTTATATAATATGAATGAGAACACAAAAGTCTTTTTTCCACTCGTGGTTTGTGTGAAGCCCTTTATTGCCAAAGAACTGAGTTTACTCTTTTGAAATCATAATGAAACAAACTACTCAAATGTCCCTACTCTAACGTTTACATGACCTTCAACAACTGCCAGGAAAATTGTTCAGGAGCAAAGAAAAAAACTCTGACAAAACTGGACTCTAAAAAAATTTATGTTTGTTTCAAGGTACACAATATGTAAACTTTTGACTTGGGGCATTTGACTAGTTTCTAGTTGAAAAGCGTAAATTAACAGGTTTTTTGACAATAAATGGCTTCATGCAACCATTGACCATGAGTGAAATAAAGGTTTTTGTGTTATCGTTCATATTCTGTGAAATGTGTGACCTTCTGTCAGGGTATGTAAACTTTTGAGCGCAGCTATAAATGTTATATGGAGAGCATGTACATAACATTACAATTTTACTACAATATATGATAATAACCTGATTATCGTGACCAGAGGTTACATTTACTGAAAATGTTCCAATCTTCCAATGTTCTGACAGTAAATTTGGAAGGATCAAGCCATCGTCATCCGTTGAGAGTTTTACACATGTTTTAAAACAATGTAGTTCCCAAATTCATGTTCCAAGATTCTGCTCTCAAATTATATTTACATTTACATCCATTTATCCTATAATATGTGTTTTCTTACATACAGTACATAATACTAGGTGCAGTATATAATGAGAGATTAATTAATGAAGGATAAAAAAAGCTTTTTTACAACCCTATCCTTCAAAATGACTGAGAGAAATGATCCCTAGTGAAACCACTGATTGTGACATACATTTAAGTACACGATGTGTAAATCTCCACTGCTCTTTGGTGCCTAAGTGGATTACTGTATTCCCACAGACTTGTTTTCTCCTTTTGTCTGTTTTCTGCCTGAGCTCACAGAGAAAGTCAGACATGTTCACAAACAGTGACCCAGCCCAGACATTCCTCTGTGACAGTGACTTTGTTTCTGTCTGAAGAGAAGCAGCTGGACATTTAAACAGCATCATCCCGTCCAGTCACTACTGCGCTGTCTGTGTCCAGTAGTTGGTAATCAGCTGATGTTATCATGAAGGGTCTCTCAGGTCAAGCCAGGAGATGTGTAATGTTTTAACAAGCTGCCTGTGACACCTGGCCAAGAATCTGCAGTGGCAATGTATCTTTTACTCCATATGAAATCATTTTGACATGCTTCTCGGTAAACTACAAATATAAACTGTTATATGTATAAATAATTGTTATAAGCTAATGTTAAAATGAAACAGCTTGTCGTGTTGACTTCCGACCACAGCAAAATCATAGCCAACATCTTGATAAGACGCCATCCAAAATATATAGATGTAAGAAAAGAGACAATGGAAATCCCTTCTGTGCAAAGTATGCCCGTCTTTAAATAAGTGACAGTTATTAAGTTGAAGAATCTGTTGTGCGTAACTTAAACTCCCATAACCGTTCAATTAGGAGCTACTTGCGTGACTTGGAGCCTGGTCATTGAATGCAGGCCCTTTTGATGCCTTTGTCCGCCCATCTATTATTTTTACTGTTTCCTTTCAGCGTTCATCCTTTAAAAGCTCAAATGTATCCATTGCTTTTTTGATTCAATACAATACAACAATACACACTGTCCTTTTGCGGCAGCCATCGCTTCAGCCGCACCACGGTAAGCGCTCTGATGGGCACAATAAGCTTACTTTGCCGTATCCGGCCAGACACTCAGCATGAGCCTTCAGAAAATACGAAACTAATGGCTGCGCAGTGGTAACACAATGGACACTCGTATTTAGTTGTGGTCTTTGTACAACATTTTGTAGCCACAGCAGGTAGAAAGAAAAAGGCCGGCTGTCCCCTTCCCTCTGTACAAACAGGAAGAGAGTGGCGCGAATGAATGAGGGAGAGAGGGGGGGTGAAACTGAGATGAGGGTGCATAAAGGAGACCCACAGCCGGCCTAATGACAGCCTCAGCTCAATGAATACCCCATTGCTGCTACTTTTTCATACCTCATGTTTGTACCTACGACCGCACAACACAGAACAACACATTTTCTTTAGGCTGGTCCTCTGCATGGACGTTTTTGTCTAAGGCACGGTGTCGTACTAACCCCTTCGCTCTGCCACAGGATGAGAGGGAAGCCAGAGAGATGGTGAAGAGGGAGCAGGATGAAGCCTACCGTTTGTCACTAGAAGCTGACCGTAAGAAGGTATTGAAAATGGCACACATATTCAATATAAGAATAAAGAGACGATATCAGTGATATGGTTTTTACCATGTTGTTAGTCTACTGCACAGGTGTCAAACACAAGGCCCGTGGGCCAAATGCGGCCCGCGAAGGTCTCTAGCTCATTCCTGTCAAGAGTTATGGATGTTTAACCCATTTAGGCCTGGAAAGCATTACCACATTTCTACCATTGAAGCCTGGAAAGCGTATACGTCATTTTTAGGTATAAAGGTTTTTTTGCACCAATCATCGGCCCCTGGGCCAATGAAATGCATCAGGATTGAGGCCGCGGGAGAGTCTGAATCGGCCCATAGGTTTTACAGGCATTTTTTCCAGGCGTTTTAGGGCTAAATGGGTTAAAGAAATAACCAAAATGCTCACTCCAGCTGCTAGGGGGCAGCCTACATCTAAAAATGGTTCCACACCTGTCCTGCAGAGGGCACTGACACTGTGCCATTATAAAAGCTACAAAAACAGAAGGTGTTCTGTCACTGGTAAAAGGGTTGTTTTTTAGTGTATTACAGCCTTGGTGACACAGGCCTATAATGCAAGTATAAGCCATTATTATTATTATTTATTAGGCTACAGTCCTGTAGGGCTTTGACCA
>OMNZ01024934.1:6227-23357 GCA_900303255.1 Lesueurigobius sanzi | reverse complement strand
TCTTTGGTAAAGACTAATGGGGATCCTTAAATAAATAAAGAAAGGAAATAAAGAAAGAAACTTCTACCCCAGGTTGTGAACTATCGTCTCCAAGCCTCTGAGATTGGCCCTTTAGTCTTGGAGTCTCCGGGAAGTCTCCGTCGGTGAGTTACTCTTTACTCAAACGGCATGACAAAGACGCATGACATAAGCTTCAGCTTTATAAGCTTATGTCATGCTTATCCAACAACACATTTGTGGGAAAATACCATATTTTACAGGATTCTCATTTGTCAATAGGGTAATGGTGCGTCCCGACACTGTACCAGGTGAGAACCACTGACCTAGAGCATGTTTGCATAAGCTCTCAATTGTCCTGGATTTGTTCATCATAGTAGAGGTCTTCGAATATGTCATCTGGACTGGGGCCTGGGTTGAGTTGAGGATGTTTCACCTCTCTTTTTTTAATCGAGTCTGATCAGATGGGAGAAGAAGCACCAGAGATGAGTAATATCCTCAACGCAAAGAACCCAGAAGACTTCATCCTTAAAGGCACTAGACCTGATTTTAGTGGAATGATTTGTTTTGCCCTCCTTTTTTAGTATATTGTAAACTGAGACATTTGTGGGAAATACTATGCATTTAAATATAAAACATTTTGAGTTTGAAGGCAACTTCTTGCATTTTTGTGACATTGACCCTAAAAAGTGAAACGGCAAGTTGTGAAATTTGCTTATAAACTCATCTCTATGAAGAAATGTGATTCCAGAAATGTGTGAGGAAAGTTAAGAATGTGTTTGCACCACAACTATCAATTTAGTTTACTTGCTCCGTCATTCATTATTTGTAATTTTAAAAAATCAGGTATAATTTGCAACTATTGTAACACTTCTTCTAAGAATAAAATTAAATTGTTGGGAAAAAAACAGACCAGACACCTGCTGTTTTCACTCTGATTTTGATGTGAAGCGCAGAGAGCTGACTCATGGGACCAACGGAGCCACATTGACCTGAAGTGTGAGTCTAAACTGTAGACATTGCCTTTCATCCCGGGCCCACTCCTTCCTGCCTCCAGGACCGATGCTCTCTGCGTTCATCTCCTGCCACACATTTTATCTCCTCCCTATTATTTTGTACTACTTTTAGCTCGATCTGTTTGGCAGTAAGCACAGTGTAGTAGCGGTTTTAATTGCGGCAGCCCAGTGTGATAAGAGCACATGCGGCACACAAGGCACTTTCACACAGAAACCACTCAAACTAACGCTCAAACTGAGAAAATTATCATGAAAAAGATGATGGTTGATCAAGGTTTTAGCAAATACAGCACCCTTTTTGCAATAACATGTATGTACAGTATACCATCAACAATTTTGGACACCATCTGTATTTTAGTTTTTGATTCAGGTGAAGTATTGACACCAAAATATCAATACTGCAATATTAGAGCCAGCATTGAAAGTATTGATACTCACGTCAAAATACCAATGCTTTAATTTTCTTATTTTATTATTATTATAATTATTATACAGTATCTAAAAATCCAGAATTACAAATATGCAAGAATGCAAGGTGCAAAGCATAAAGGCTAAAACCTCAAAAAGGCCAGTTTAGTAGTATAGACCAGTGTTTCCAAACTCCCAGCTTAGCAGGGGGTACTTGGAATCATTTCAGATAAAAAATAAATTGTATTTTTGATTATTATGTTCAAAGAAAAGCTATATTTAAAACGAATAGCTGTATAGAGTGAGAACTTGAGAGTATTTAGCATCTTTTAGCTGATAAATTTGAGTATTAGTCATTCACTTTCTAACTAATCAGCAAAACCATCGAAGCAGGGGGTACTTAGAGTATAAATGAAAGGCCTAGACAATAAAGGTTGGGAACCACTGGTATAGACCACTAACTACAAGATTGTACTATTTACTTTTAACATATGGGTGTAATTGGTTGTCATTATGAGTTCATATCAATACATAATATCTAAGTGGGGTGTCTTGAGTAATTTGAGGAAGTGCTCTGACCTGACATTGACACCAATTGGCTTGATGCTGAGAAAGACACAATGTGCTTCCTAAATCCATTACGGCACAATGACTCTGAGGAAATGGCCACTTTAATGTTAGGGAAATGTAAACAAGGTCAGTGTTTTAGTTGATACGAATCGTTGTTGTCATGTATTTGCAGACACCAAGATCTGTGTCAGCTCCAGGACTGTACATACTTTAAGGATTGAATCTGAGCAAAATGAATATTCCATATCACAATTACAAGAATCACAGGAATGTTCCACTTTATAACACTAGTTTTATATATACAGTAAAACATATTGAAAAGTCGTGGGCCAAGACTCTTCAGTCTTCATCTGTACTCTGTATTTGAAGTGTCGGACGTTTCGTTCTTACTCCAAAGATCTTCCTCAGCGAATAAAGATCTTTGGAGTAAGATCGAAACGTCCGACACTTCAACTACAGAGTACAGATGAAGACTGAAGAATCTTGACCTACGGATGGACAACTCCTGTACGACTGAGAACCTACACAGATATATTGAAAAATGTGTTCACGATACAAGTAAATTAAATGAATCAATCAATTATTTAATTTCAGCACAACCTAATTTTATTTTATGCCATTTGAAAAACAAAATGGATAGATGCAGTTATATTAATTACAAGACAACGGCTACATGAGTGAGGAGTGGCAGTAGTAGCAGTTGGCTGTGGAGCTCCATAATCACAGGTGTCAGCTGCCATGATTACTCATAATTTGCAGGTAGAAATTTGGTAATTAATATTATTAAACCCAATAGAAAATGTATTATGGCATGTAAGGTTCAGGTGACCATTCTTTAGAACAAAGTCCATTCACAAACAGTGACACTGTGTAAAACAAACAGACTTTTCTTATTTATATGTATTTCGTTCATTCCCTCACAGTTGGAGATATGCAGTGAAGAACTAATCCCTTGTGATCATCAGAAGACAACAGCTCAGAGGCTCCACAGGAGGGACTCCAGCCCTGACTGCTGCCCAAACTCACTGTTCATTACTCAGAGAACACACAAGCGCTCCTTGGACACTGACAGTAATGCCTTCACTTACTATCTCCCAGACGAGCATGTGTGCAGGGACGGAAATCATCAGCCCATAATACATCACATAAAACAGTCCATGAGCACATTCTGCCGCCAAAATAAACCTATAAGTCTTATTATTGCATTAGGCCTGCACTTCAGAATATAGAAAAAGATTCAATCAATAAATTATCACAAAACAGTCCCTTAACAGCGGACTTGGAAAAACAAACTAGAGAGAGACATAGAGAATGGTAAATACAGCAAATGTCAAACATTTCAAAGTCTGGGAGGCTTTAGATTAGATATTCAACAGAACAACACTTCAGTCAGTCTACCCCAGGACACCAGTGACTACAGACGCTGTATGAATAATGCACACAAAAGAACTTTGATTTGAGAAAGTTGAATATTGCTACTTATGCTATGATGCAAGGCTTCAAGTTTTTGTCCAACATGTAGCCAGAAATAAGACCATGACCATTTTATGCATTATTTTTTAAGATTCCAAGGTAAAGGCACTTTTCCAACAAGCACCACAAGCACATGTTGCTCTAATGTGTATTTGCCCCCTAAACATAGACAGGCATGATCATTCTACACATATACTGGCGATAAACACACATGTTAAAGCACAAAGAGGTAAATTACCCACATGTGCTTACACTGGGTAAACACACACACCAACACAACATATTTCTGGAGCTAAAAGGAGGCAGGGAAGACCGCAGGGAGGATGGAAAACACAATTGAAATGACACAGCGTCCATCCACACACGTTTGATTGAAGCTTCATCAAAACAACAGCAGGACACCGCAGCGGTCATAGTCACAGATTGCAACCATTTACCTTTTTGTGCGACGAAACATGTTGTGAGCAGCGGCGGCGGTGCTGGCAGATGAAACAGCTGAGTGAACACACATGCACACACGCACACACACAAACAGAGGCGGTCAAGAGGTAGCAGTGGTTACGCTCCGTGCCGGCATGTCAACCCCTCTGCCCGGTTTAAACAAGCACGCGAGGTGCACACTGACGACCGACCGCGGGCATGAATCCACAACAGAGGAGCAAAGACTGTCAGGAGGAGGAGGATGTGTAGTAAATGTCAGCAGCCATGTCAGGGGTAGAGAGGAGCAAGCAGAGAGAGAGAGAGAGAGAGAGAGAGAGAGAGGGTAGAAAAAGGCTGTGAGCGTTTGAGAAAGAGAGGGGACTGTGGGGCTGATCTCAAGGGTAACGTGCCAAACCGGGAGGTGGGGAGCGAGAGACAGCCGGGAGGAGGGGGCACCGAGCGAGGGGTGGAGGAGAGAGGAAAGATATGAGAGAGCAGAAATGGTGGAGGGCAGGCACCAATCGAAAATTTAAATATAGCTACTGTGGTAATAACAAGTACATTTCTCCATTGTGAGATCAATAAAGTCTTATCTGTATGATGACTGTGAGGTACTATAGAGCAGTGGTTCTCTACTGGACTGACGTTGGGATCCATTTATCCAGAATGACAAGCCATGATGGGTCACAGCTTGTCAGGGCATTTATACAGTTGTGCTCAAAAGTTTACATACTGTGCCAGAATGTCAGGGTATGATGAAGGGCTGACGCCCCGAAACGATACACTTGTGGTGCCTAAATAAATGGTGAGCTAACTGCAGCTTGAGCAGATCTTTGTATTTCTTCTATGTTCTAAATCTTTTTGATCCAGCACGCTGACTTAGGGCTGGGATGTGCATGCCTTTCATACACTGTATGTAACAGTGCGGCTCACTAGTAATTACAAGTTAGTCCAGTAGGTGGCAGTAATGCTCAGTTGTTTCCAGTTCCATGGTTGGTTCCATAGCATCTGCAAAATCAAAACAGCTTGTAAACTGCTGGATGGTGATACAAAAATGACCTGGCAGTTTCCCCCAAATATTGGAGCACTAAGGAACATGAGCACTTCTTTAGGATTTCTTCTACAAACCTGTAGGTCATAGATGCTTTTCTAGTTAACAATTGTTCGTACCTTCATCTGTACCTTCAACGCTAGCCAGCTGTTGGTGCAATCTGGCGTTCTTTCCTCAAACACTTTCACTTTTGTGCCACCCCTGCTCATGTGTTTTATGTTGTGCTTGGCCATGTGAGAGGTGTGGTGTCGGTGTAGCTACTGTGTGGGGAGGTGCCCATCTCTGCTTCTGTAGTGGAAAGTTAGGAGTTAGCACGCAGTTTCGAAGTGATGTGATGTAGCAATACAACAGGATGGGGCCCGGGGCCTGGGAGGGACGGTCTGCTGTAATTTTGGATAGACTGAAAATATATCTAAACCTAGCTCTAGCCCTAACCTTAACCACATCCCTGTTCCTAACCCTGATTTTGGCCATGACATCTCAAGTTTTCACAGCACACCGTCCTTCCACCTTTAGCCCCCCGCAATTTGTATAATCGGGACTATTAATAGTTCAGGCCATATTTTTTATTTTATTAAGACAACAATAGCCCTATGACTATTTGACAAATATTTCTTTATTTTCAGAGCGTACAGCATTATCTAAATACTTGTGGTAGTTGCAATTCAGTAATTGCGACCGCTAAATAGTGATTCCGATATCAATGCAGTACTGTTTTGAGGCATAGGAGAGGTTGAGGCGGCAGGAGAAACCACCGAGCTGTGTACTAATAGGCACTTTGCATTTTAATGTGAGTGGAGATAATAACCTGTTATCAATGAGTGAGATTGGCTCTCGAGTCAGAGGTTCATAGGTAGAATAAAATGGCCACCTTTAATAGCAGTTCTGTGCGTAAACATTTACAATACAGCACAGAGCAGCAAAACAAATGTGGGAGGTTACTTCAGGATAAAATTACAGACAGCTCCTAAAAGTGTAAAGGTCAATGCGAGATGGAAAGAGAGACGCAATGTACTAATGGGAACTTCTCTGTGTAATGCACTGTACTGTTAAATGATGAAGACGACATGTTACGAGTGCGAAGCCAACGCTGTCTGTGGTTCATGTATAAAAAGCCAACTGTGTCAATTATGGCTTTCCAACATTAATATTTACAAGCTCAAGTGTATGCAAGCACAGATGCAGCCGTGGTGAAATGATTTAGTATGAAGAAACACACTGAGCAACTGTGCTTTCGTCAAGTAAAACAAGCTATTTGGTGTTTAGCGCTATTCAGATTTTGCGTTCAAAGAAATAATGTGGGTGAAAGGACTTTATGAATGGATTTTAGTTCCACAGTTAATATAAATAATACAAATTATTTAAATATTAATATCTTCTAGGTCAGTGGTTAAAAATGGGTCATGGAATCATTCATTGTTGATAAACTGTTTTGAATGTCAGCGTTATGATCAAAGTTTACATTAGCAGATAATATATGTACAGGATTAAAAAAGGACATTGCTTTTGTTGAAAAATTGTGTCACGAATTGAACGTGGATCTCGATACTGCGCCGGCTAAAAACCATTGATGAACCGTTTTAAAGACCTTAAAAATGAACTATGAAGATTTTTGGTCAATTTTGAGAGGGTGTGGCTGATTTTTTGAGGGTTTTTAAGTAAACATGGGGGGAAAAGAATGACATTAAAATATTCTGTATGCAAATGTCACGCCGCAAGAGCTCAGCAGTCTTCTGTGCTTTCTACATATCACACAAGCTGCACGAGGCTTCACAAAAAAGAGATGTCACTTGTGCTCGTGTGTGTGTGTGTTTGTTTTGATGGTTAATAAGGACAGTCCACAAGAATACACACAACGCTATGAGGACAATTTGGATCATGAGGACAGGGCCAGAGTCCTCGTAATTTCTGCAATGTAGAAGTGATTCTGGAGGTCAGGAAGGTTTAAAAATATATTTTTATTTTTATTTAGTCATAATGAACAATAGCCAAACCTCAAACCTTGCACTGCTAAAAGTAAACTAGTGATGAAGTAGTGGTGATGTTACATTTTCGCCTTTAACTTTTGACTGTTCAAGTAATTTGCCACTGGGGTAGGTTTTTTATACTTTATACAATTAAAAAAAACATCAACAACAATCCAATCTTGCATCAAATAAATTAAAGGTTAATTAAAGATTTTCATCTAATTTTGAGTGTGATAAACTCTCCACATTGGCAGATTTCTTGAAGTGTGTGCATAATTTGGGTAATTTAGCGGTGGAGTCCCCCTAATACACCATTTTAACATGATGTTTAAGAATCTAATTTGTATTACGTTTTCTTACTCGTTGGTTGAGAGCTGCAGGTTGCAAAATCTAGACTCCTGTTGTAGGCAAAGATTCTCCAGTCTTCATCTGTACTCTATGTTGCTGTACTCCTGATGTTGTCAAACTGACTCTGAAGTGGAATTTTGATTGCTTGGATTAAAATAAAAATAAAAATGGTTTTCTTTTGAGTTTTCTTCTTCTCACTCCCTTTCAGGCAGTCTGATATTTGTTAAAAGTATTTTTATTTAATCACTTTTTGTACTGGCTTGTCCCCTGTGCCATATGTGTTGCCTGAACTGAATAAATAAATGAATGAAAATGAAAAACATAATGAAAAAAAAAATGGTTGAAAAGAAAAATAGTTGTCGACAGAAACCTCCACCATACTGGGTTCACAAATATGTCCTTATAATGCATAACAGACAGTATGTGTGTGTGGGGGGAGGGGCGTGAGTGTATATGAGTGATATCCCGCCTTCACTTTGAAACAAATGCACCAAATGTTAAAGCTGACGTGGGGTGACAGTTGCACAGTGCTGCTGAGGGGAGTAATTCAATAATGGATGCCGTCTCTAATGTGGGAGTCTGGGAGGATAAAATATACATGGGACAGCGGAGCGGCGGGTGCAGGGAGGGGGTTGATGATATCAGAGGAGCACCGCGGGGGTCACGGGGACGACACTGTGATATCATATGGAGTACATGAGATTTAGGTGAAGTGAAATCTGAGAGTTATATTGTCCATTCGAAGCTCTTTTTTGCCCTTCAATTATTTTCCACTTTTTGTTGAAAATATCTTGTTACTGACCCACAGGAAGCAGGGCTGCATCAAGATTACAGTCATAACCGGGACAATCGATGCATCTAAAAAGAAATTACAGCGCCACTTCTACACTGATGAAAGCACAATCACCTAACGCTGGAACAAGTAAACGACAACTAAACCATTATTAAAATAATTGTAATTTATTTAAATAATCAATGAATCGTTTCTGGGACATTACGATTGTGTCTCTGCAGGTATAGGGTAGATAAGGTTTTTGTTGGTAAATATTTCACTTCTGTTTGTGCCCAGATATGAGATACATCTCCAGTCCATGATCTAATCAGAGCAGAATGAGCAAAGCCATGATTTTGCCTGTGGGCAATATAAATTAATATGGAGACTGACGTCTTGAGGTTTTGAGTTTTCACATGAGCAATGGCATGTTCACATATTGTGAAGCTTGTACTAAAAGCATCCTATAGACATTACCTATAAGTTTACTCAATCAAGAACGTCCTCAAACTGCATCACTTATGGTGCGTTCCAGGCAACTGGTAACTGGTAAATTTACCACTTGAAAGTTACCAGTTACGACCTCAGAGCGTTCCAGGCGACGATCTCGTATGGAAATAAAAGATAGCTGCTGTTCGCGACTTTCTTCCTCAAAAGGCATATGGACTCTCACCTGTCGACCCTCTTGAGTTATTCTCTTCAGCCACATTTTATTTAAGTGATAACTATTAAATGTTTGGTTTTACATGTAATATGTGCTGTTAAATAATGTAAACAAACAAGCTATCACCAAAAGGATGCATTTTTACTGTATAATTTGTCTACAGGTCCATTCGCGAAGAACGTCTCCAGCCCTGGCATGTTGTGTGACGTCATACCAGTGAAGTCGGAGATGTCCAAACTGGTCAGAGTTTACAAGTTGTAATTACCAGCTAGAGCGACGTTCCAAGGCATTTTTCCCGAAAAATTTTTAAATGTTTATATTAAAAAAAACATTTCCATGCACCTTTGCACCCAACAATTAATCAATGATTTGCCAAAATAATCGTTAGTTGCCCTACAATCAATAGACATTTGAGAAATGCTACAACTAGCACCACACTGCGCATTGCCATGATACACTTACTAAATCATCTTAAGGAAAGGCTTTAACTACACAAAATGTATGTTTTTATGCTGAATGAGGTTCAACATTTTAAGCTATTGTATATGAGCAATAATATGTACTTCATATTGACAACATCTTTTTCATTAGGTATAGTTATATGTTTTGAAATAAACCCAGATTCAAACAAACATATTAAATGGATGTTTTTTTTGGATGGTGTTCAATGTGTATTGTGTAGGTTCTCAGTCGTACAGGAGTGAAGACTGAAGAATGTTTGACTTCAATGTATATTGCGATCCAGAAGCCTCCATACAATAGCTTCATTGTCAAGGAGCAACGCACAATATTTTGCTGCTATGATTTATTGAAGCACAACCACATCACTGATCACTGTGAGTGGACAATGGGGTTTAAGTGTCCTCCCCATAGACAAAGCAATAGTATGTAGTCAGACTGGGGTACATACCCTCCACATGTCCCACCCTTACCTCAAATATAACTGCACTAGTCTGCCTTCAAGGACATAGGACAGAGCTGATCATGTGGTGTGCAAAACATGTGCCAGATACAAACCAAATGATCTATTCTCAATATGACTAGTAGAATAATCTTTCCAATACATAATAAAAGGTTCAATGCCACATGTGCCCAGACGTATGCACAAGCGAGAGTTTGATAAAGAGATAAATATACACATTACTGAGGGAAAGGTGAAAAGCTTTACTATTTGTAAAAGTCCATAGGAGATGTCAGACTAGTGTGTCAAATACACCATACTAGCATACGTAGCATCTGCCACCCGGCCACAGAGGTCAAAGGTGGTGGACACACTACCCTCCCATGACAGCAGGCAGCAGGGCCACATAAGTGCGCACTGTCCAAAAGAGAAATGTGACCTATTTTTAATAGGACCGTTACTGGAAAATGATTAAAATGTGAAAGTTCAAACATAAAAAAGATAGAAATAAATACTTCCAATAAATGGAAATAAAAATAAGAATAGATATAAGATGCTAATAATGGAAAAAATGACCCTATTCTATTCACACCATATTTAGACTGCTGCTTTGAACTAACACATCAAATAGCAGAAATCTACAATCTGAACAGCTTTAAGTGCATTTTGTTCAGCCTCAATAGCTCTCAAAATCAGAAAATAAAATGGGAAATATGCCTTACAAAAGATGGGAATTGTTTCTTTTCAGTATAAAGAGACAATTCAAAATATAAGAACGTGTGACACAGAAATGGGAAGGAGAGGTTTCAGCACCATGGACAGCAGTCACTACACTAAACAGTGATTGGATTGAACATATTAACAACACATCTTTGTCAGAGGATGATCTCCAACTGGCACCGGAAATAGGTCTTCTAATTAAGTTTCTAAATATAAGTATCTCTGTGGAGGATCCAACAGTCTCTGCCTTTATCAAAAGCCACAACACATTTTGCCAAATGTCTCTGGCACTCAACTTTAAAAACCTGTATAAGCTCACAGCTGCTGTTATTTCCTTATTTCCCACATAGAACATTTCCTCACTGTGAGATCAATAAAGGCTTATCTTAACATTTAGAACAGATTAAAGTCCCTATACCTATTCATTTTTTGTAGTAAAATCAAATGTAATAATAATCTTCACAAAAACAGCGTTGCTAACTGCTGTGTTTGGAACCGGTTGGAGGATGTAAACAAATGTCTATACCGGAGAGGAGGCAGCTACAGTAATAAAGCATGGGGAAAAGTAGCACATTGATACAGTTATAGAGATCACAGAGAATGGGGATGGTGTTGATTTTGGTCTTTTTGATGTGATTTTGGAATGTGACATGAGAAATTACGCTGAGGTTTCTAGTGGAAAAGGTTTGGCGCACAGGGGCCTAGGTGGTTTTGGATATGACATTTTTCAGTATATTAAAAAAAAAAGATATTTGAGGGGAAAAGAAAGAATTATTTCAATTTCAAAGCCTTTTATCCATTTGAGCCAGCAAGATTGTTTGTGTTTACATTATTGTGACAGTATTCCTCCCTTTAAGATGTGAAACGTACATGTATAAAATCCCTGTGACAAATTGGAACGATAGCAATGCATTAGGAAAGTTAGAAAAGAAAAACAACCAAATCTGGGACAGGCCCTTTAATACTGTATATGAAAAGTTAATTTGCAAAAGCAGATATTTCCATTCTACAGGTGACACCAAACTAAAGCTGAATCAGTATGATCAATAGCAAGTTACTTTCTCTGACGCACTTAAACAGATCTGGTCATTAAAAAAACAGCTACACAAAAATGACAAGCATAAGTTGAGTTCTGTCAATGGCACTTATCTGTTTCTGCAAATGTGCCATTCATACGCTGCACCAGAAAGCAAGAAATGCAGATATTTTGCTGGCGACCCCGAAAATCAAAAGTGAAAATAAGAAGAGATACAGCGAGAGATGCCCTAACCCATTTGTAAGGCCACGCCGCGCTGCCCCGGACCGCACAGGGCATCGAGGTCACAGTGGGCCACTTTTGCGGCTTCGACTTGGAATTGCACGGCTCAGTGGTGCAACGGATTGGGCTCGGAAAGGGCCACTTTGCAGGAATGGGCTCACACAAGGCTTTAACATGCAGAGAGCTCTTGGCTGAGACTTCCTGTTCTCCGAATTGGAAAAATAATACAGATCTGTGAATGCTGCCTTCCGTGGCGTCATCTGGTGTAAGCTTTGGTGGCACGCTCCTCGGGTAAAGCTGGTAGCGCTAAAGTTACAGTACAGTAAGAGGTATGATTTAAGACGTTTGGTGTTCTTCTTAAGGTGGCCACACACTAGAGGATTTTTAATCTTTTAAGACAACACACACTTAAGGACAGACACGAGGACACACATACACACACATGAGGAGTCCCACCACAGATCATGCCATGAGAGAAAGTTTTTATTGAGCCACGCCTCCTAAGACTAAAAATCTGGCTAAAAATCCTCTAGTGTGTGTCCAGCTTAAGTCTCATTCCGACACCAAAGAGAAGGGTTGTTCAAGCAGGGCCGGCCCAAACATTCACGGGGTCCTAAGCGAAAAGATCCCTTGCAAGAAAGTAGATGACACTCCAAAAATAAATCTAGAAATGAGTAAATGTTTCTTAAAATGATCAAATTTGACCTTTATTTGAGGAACTAGTTTCAAGAAACCTACCAATTAAGTTTTTTACTCTCAGAGTAAGAAAAAATATCTTGTCACACAAATCAGATAAAAACAATATTAGGATTGTTGGTAATGTCATTTATTAACATAAATATAAAAACGTACCCTACTGGTAGATAACTTAAAATAACTTAATTCGTTTCTCAGTTTTTTCCCAAGGGTAAATTTACTAATTGTAAGAAAATCTGACTAATTTCTAGATTTCTTTTTGCACCGCACTAGTTATTTTGAGGAGACATTCGACATTTGAGGGACATTAATGAGCCACACAGCTGTCGTAGTGCTATAGGGGCCCCCTTGTGGTCTTGGGGCCCTAAGCAGCTGCATAGTCTGCTTGTTGGCCAGGGCTGGCCCTGTGTTCAAGTTGTCATCAGCACTGGGTTATTCATACTTGTTTACTCAAAACAGCTGCTCTTACGTCTATTGGCTAGCCTTCTGTAAACAATGTAAACAACCCAGCACAGACACTCTGGCATAAGGAGTAAATGTGTCCACCATAAACATAATGATGCAATTCGGCCTCAGTTGGATATTAGTACTAATCTGCGAGCAGGAAATGACATGAAAAATATCAAATCCTGACAAATAGCAACATTTTTTTGTAGATTTTTTTGTAGACAATTTTTGTAGATTTAATTTCTACTTGAAAATACAAAATCATATTAGGTGTCCTTTTATTCTGGCATTTGTGTAGACGTTGGAACTCATTTAGATTTGCTCCACTAATACTTTTTTTGAGCAGGGGTGCCCAAAGTGCGGCCCGGGGCTCAAATGCAGCCTGTAGACTACTTTTGGTTGGCCCTCAGGCTTTTTTCTGAGTTGGCACATGGTACTTTTTATTGTAAGTTTAAAAATTCTAGACGATTATAACCTCATTATCTTACATACATTTTAGTGTGAGACAGAGCTGCTTTAATAAGCCTAAATTAAATCTAAGCCTAAATTAAAGTGTGGTTCAGCCTCTGGCCCTCAATGCCATACACACTTGCATACAGTATGTGGCCCCTGATTGAAAAGGTTTGGACACTCCTGTTTTAGAGTAATGTGCACTTGTGGCCATTACATTTCAAGGCTCCACTGGTCTAAACAACCCTCCTCTATGATGGAAAGCGCCTGTTCAACTTTTAAAAATGAAATGTAACTCAAGCTGATAAAAAATAGAATAATATGTACAAACTCACCTGCTACTTTTGCGAGGCAGAGGTAGATCCTTCTGGGGAGAAACACAAAGAAACAAGGAAATAGATTTATAAATTACGCAATATTTTCACATTAGTTAATAGAACTATATCCAAAACACATCCAATACACAAATGTTAGCTCATACAAGGGGGATTTTGAGCACATTAGGGATTACAAACTGCTGAGACAATAGAAGTAAGTGACCAATGATTTTACCAAACATTTGTTCATTGCATTTGATGCGAGAGAGAACCGGAAGGAGGCCTGGCAGGTTCTGTGGCACCACTATCAATTCAGAATTAGTTAGACTGGGATGTGATTATGATCCACTGGGAGGGATCTTTTATAGTGCTTGTTACACATCTTGTCCTGATTTGATTCTATTCAACACAAGACAATGGTGCGATCAGGTTACTGTCAGTTCCCCTCGTCGGGTCGTCCTGGGACGCTTATCGAGTCATTCTCTGGCCCTCAGTATCTGCCGCGGAGATACCATCTGCTTCTTTCGATGACAAAAAGCCATTACTGTGAAACACACGTTGGTCAGAGGACGAAACCGTGTCAAATCAACGTTATTTGGTCGATTAATTTGGGCTAACTCATTTGACTGATTGCTCTGGTCTGGTAGAGCCAAGATTTTGGTTCTTGGGCTTTTGTTACTTCAATTTAGGCAGGATTTATTTGTCATATGCAAAGTCATAAAAAGTGCGATGTGGAGAGAAATGTGTTCTTATCTGCATTTATTACTACACATTTCATTTGCTTTTGGGCTGTGCTATGCAATGCCTGTCCCTATTATTAACAAAGATTATTCAGTCTTCATCCGTACTCTGTTGTTGAAGTGTATCCAAAGAACTTCATCAGCAAATTAGCCGAATTGACACACTTGTGGGTCTTTTAAGAAGAAACCAGTAGGAGGAGTTGACCTCTAAGTCCCACCTCTCTTGGTCCTAAAGGGTGGAAAACATCTTGGCCTATTCACACCTTCGTAGTGCTTGTTACCTTCCTATTGGCTTTGTTCTAAGGTAGAGGCAGTGTTGGGGAGAATACTTTGAAATTGTATTCAGTTACAGAATACTGAATACTTGTCTTAAAATGTATTTTGTAACGTATTCAGTTACTTTGCCCAATCAGTGTACTGTATTCTGAATACTTAGAATACTTTCACCTTCATTTACTTTATATTTGTGTATAAATATGTTGAAAGATGAAATATGTAGCAACACTTTTACACCAACTGTTGTCTGTCTCTTTCGTTCTCCCTCTTCTTTCTTTCTTTCTCTCTCTCTCTTAGACAGAAACCAACTCTATGTCATGCTAATGAAGCTGGACCCGTGGCCAGAGCAGGACCATAGAGCAGTGTTTCCCAATCTGGGGTACGGGGACCTCTGGGGGTGCGCAAGAGCTTAGCAGGGGGTACTTGGAATCATTTCAGATAATTGTATGTTTGATTATTATGTTCAAAGAAAAGCTATTCTTAAAAAAAAGAGTAAGAACTTGAGAGTATTTAGCATCTTTTAACTGATACATTTGAGTTTAAGTCATTCACTTTCTAACTAATCAACAAAACCATCGTAGCAGGGGGTACTTGGAGCATAAATGAAAGGCCCAAGAGGTACGCAAGACAATAAAGGTTGGGAACCACTGCCATAGAGAAGTGTGAACAGCCTTAGAACAAAGCCAATAGGAAGGCAACGAGCACTAAGAAGGTGTGAATAGGCTATGATGTTTTCCAACCTTTAGGGCTAAGAGAGGTGGGACTTAGAGGTTAACTCCTCCTACTGGTTTCTTCTTAAAAGACCCACCCAGTGTGTCAAGTGTCAATTCGGCTCATTCGCTGACAAAGTTCTTTGGATAAAGATCGAAACGTCCTACACTTCAAATACAGAGTACAGATGAAGACTGAAGAATCTTTGCCTACGATGGACAACTCCTGTACTCTTATTATTGTGATGATCAATATTTTACTAAACAATTAAACAAAATTATAAGCAATTGTAACAAGGCAGTGTTGGCACAATTCAGATAGAAGACCCCAGTGATTGTGCGCAGTATATTGTGGCTTCTTGCGATATGGACATGGCAACACCTAATACTGTGTGATATATTTTGCAGCTCACATTTTACATACCTCAATACACCCCAGTATTTTTTTATGTGCATTCAGTGCAAAATTTATATATATATCCTTCATCATTTTACTCGACTTTAGAGCATGCCTCCGCTGTCAAAAATAGCCAAAAGGATTTGAATACTTCTGTGAAAAAGAACCTCTGGCAGAAGCTCAGCGAGACATTAAAACATGCACTTAATATAAAGCTATGGGGAGCCAGCGGAGCCAGCGGAGCCCCACTGGGAATCACAAATGCACTATAATAACTTATAGCCTCGCTGACTTCCTATGTGCTAATGGTGTGCTAATATTACGCTGCCTCTATCATTAACTCCAGAGCAACTTTTGGCTCGGGCTGTTGGATGACTTTTAGCAGAAAAAAAAACAAATCTAAACAGCGAAATTAACAGCATGCCAACTTTGGAGCTAAATTGTTAATTTACAAATTACTGATTTGACAATTACTGGTTAGGATATCAAGCCCTGATACTGCACCAATACTTTAAACGGTATGCAAGTGATGTCACAGCGCAGAACCAGAGGCCAAAGCTGCATGGTTAATATTTGTTTTGACACATTCATTGTTCTGTTTAGAATTAAAATGATCTACTACTACCTGATTAACGACGAGGGAAAAACGCACAAGAAATAAGAGAGTGGAGCTGCTCAGTCCGGCCTTCTCCCGGTTCAGGAAGTAAACATTCAAATATTACAGAGGCTAATCAGATGTGTGCTAACTGCTGATCATAGCACAGATATTTTACATGAAAGAAAATATCAAAAAAATGTGGTTTATGAAGTTTTGGGTAAAGCTTTAACCCTTTAGGCGCCACAGTTGCCAAAATGAATCCAGTGTTACTTTGGCGCCTGCCTTTAGGTCAAGAGTGATCTGAACAAACAACGGATATCAGAAAGTTTAGGAATAATTATCACCGAATTGGTCGGTGATACGTTCATCCCTTATTTTCAACCCTTAAAATAAATTTGCCACCTAATGGGTTAATTTATTATTGTGTGTTTTATGTCCATAAGTCACCACGTAGCTGAATGGCTAATATACTATTCTCAGTCTAATTTTTGAATGGGATTTAAACTTCCAGGCACCAGGGCGGGGCTTGCACTATCAAGCTCCATAGTAGCTATCCCAGAAACAAATGGTCTTCTTGAGTGAGGTGCAACTTAAACAGGCCAATTAGTCGTCCCATTAGCCAATACTTTTGTTTCCTTTCAAGTAAAAGTACCCGCCTGAATGTTTAATTTCTTGTAACATGACATGAGTGCCGGTAAGTGGGTGTGTGAAACTTATTTTTGTATGCCTATGTGGGCGTCCCGGCGGTTGGACAGAGGAAAGTGGTCATATGTCTGGGAATGACATCACTCATTACAAGGAGAGCACTTTCTGGGGCAGCTAATGAGTTCACGATCAAGAGGAAGTGAGCTCGTCCAGGGTGACTCACAGAGACGGGGGTGCTGGTAGGACTCGTAAATACTGCATGTGTGTGCGTGTGTGTGTGTGTGTGGGG
>OMNZ01024932.1:0-10003 GCA_900303255.1 Lesueurigobius sanzi | reverse complement strand
CTCCTGTTGTCTCCCCATGTTTTTTTTCCACAATTTTTCTCACATTCTTTCGTCATTTTTGTCACGTTTTCCGTCATTATTTTTCCATTTTTTTGCAATTTTTTTTTCCATCATTTTTCTTGTCTTTTCTTATATGTATATTTTTTAATTTTTCTGACGCTCTTTCTGCATTTTTCCTCACATCTTCTTGGTCAAAAGTCATACAGTATCGAGTGAATATGCTGCTTTGGACATGGCACTGGTGAAAAACAGGGACAACTGGGACAGAGCTTGTGTAAAATTGGGACAAATTAATGGTTTCAGATAAATTCACAGGGACATGGGACAGAGGGCTCAAAACTGGGACTGTCCCGGGTAAACTGGGACGTCTGGTCACCCTATTTTAAAGCCTTTTTGTTTTCAGATCTTTCCAAAATTTTAAAATATGAGAGAGTTCAGCATCCCTGTCACATACTGGTATGTTGTGTCCGCGCGTCACCAAATCCCATGCGCTTTGTAACTTTCACAACGTCATTTCTTGGAAGTATTTGCGCTCTCCACACGCCATAAGTTTCGTTTTAGCGTAACCCCGCCCTTCGCAAAATATTGACAAGACACCAAACCAATGAAATCTAGAAATAACCATTGCGCTTGGCCAATCAGCCGCCTTTATTTGTCCAACCAAGAAACTGTGTCCCCTGTAACATACATTCTGGCTCTGCGGCCTCTATCAAATACTGTTTATTAGATCCAAAATGGCGTCGGACTGCTGCTACTGAATTCAGCGAGGATAGTCACATGAGTAGCCAATGGAGTCGACGTCGAATTATAAGCCAACAACAAACATACGCCTGCGGGAGTGCGGGAGGTAAGCTAGTTGATGTCGACATTAAAATTGGGAGCAGAATACGCTCTCCATTTTACTAATACTTCAGGGGCACCTCTGGAAGCACGCGACTCACAGGCGATAGATAGTTTTTTAGGAGGGGAGCGACAACTTGTGCAGTCAGGTAAGTTTAGCTTACATTTTTATTACTTCTCCTGTTCTGAACGTATCTAAAACACTGCAGGCAAAGTATTTAAATGCATTGCCATTATTGTTGATCATGAAGTTATTCCATGTACTGTATTGAACTCTATACCAAGTAATCTTTACAACTTGCACTTTGTTCCTTATTACGGAGCTTTTAGTCCTTACTGATATGTCTGCGTCTGTTATCATTCTGTTAATTCTTATATTTATCCCTTGTTGACTTAGCATGGCGCGATGGGAGAAACTCAGACAACTGGCTCCCGTGTATACCCAACAATTGCATGAGCTTTACGATAGAGACGACCTACCTATGGACGTGCGACACTACCTGTCAGTCTGGATAGAGAAGCAAGATTGGTAAGTTACCTCCCTTTTGAATTCTATTTATATACATGCATATGCAGAGGTTGGGAATGGTTTGATTGTCACCATTTTTTCTCTTCCTTAGGTCAAGAGCTGCCAGAGACTATGGGTTGGCTATTTTGCTATTCCAACAATTACTGGAGAATTTGGATATCCAGCACAGCCGATTTAATCTCCAAGAGGATATGTTTCTGAGGCAACACAATATCAGACGCTATAAGAACAACTTTCAGGTCGTCATGAATAACATTTGCATGCAGCTCTTAGAAGGTGCCATACATTTTGACCTGACCTGATGTTTTCCTATCTGTTACATTACAGAAGTACCAGGAAGAGCCATGTGCGCTGGCCAGTCGGATATCATGGTTTCTTGAAAAGGAAAAGGAGATTTTGCAGAGCGCTGAATTGACTGAGCAGGTTGGAGAAACATCTTAACAATTGCTTAATATCATTCACAAGTCACCTTTTTGCATTGTTTTTAATAAATAATTTTTCACAAAGGTTTGTCCAAATTTATGATTTTTCTTCGTATCTTCCACGCAATTGTTTTCTACAAAATATTACAGACGTACAGATTTGAAAATCACACTTGATGACCCCTTGCATTGAAAATGTGTTGTTTATTATAATTATGTAATATACCGTCAGTTGTTTATTAGCGTTACAGTATAATAAAATGAATACAGACCTGGATTATATGAAATATTTCTTGTTAACTACTTAAATAATACCTGATACTGTAATTCTGCATGAATCACTGTCTAAATGTATCTATATTTTTATATATTATTATTATGCTGAGATTCAGGAACCATCAGGCAAAATTTGGATTGACAATAAAATAGAAACAAGATGTCTTTCATTATTTTTTTCCCTAATCACAAATTCCCATTCACCCGATTGCTCCTGAAATCCCCCTTGTAAAAGATAAATGTTCCTCAAGGCCAGCAGCTCCACTCCCCTCTTCATAACCATGTGAATTTGTAACTGTTTTTTCTTTCCGTATCAGGTTGAGCTGCTTCGAGTGGAGCAGGAGGCGATGGAGATGGACGGTCAGCGGGACCTTGAACGGAGGATGGCCGGTTTCAGGAATGAAGTGCAGGTGCAAACTGAGATTTGTTATTGTATGCATAATCTGCAACAAAGCACAAAGGTTTTTCTTTTATGCGTGGGTAAACCTGGTTTAGAACTAATGGTTGAAGTTTTGACCTGGTTTACACCGACTTTAAGTCTACTTAGATCTATTCTACTTGTGGTACTTAAATGCTAGAATTGTTCTTGGTATGTGATGTGGAAAAAAGGGAATCTCTCATACACAATACCCTTGTTACTTAAACAAGTGTACAGCAGTTTTAGTAGGCTTTGTACCCAAAGTTAATAATGGCATAAATAGTAAAGGTAAGACAAAGGCAAGGCTGTAGTGCTTTATTCATTATAGACTGTACACCCAAAATAAACAATATTGCATTTGAATATGTATTTTCTTCGTCAACTGTTTTACAGAACCACAGTAATACCACAGTAATAGAAGCAGCAATGGCATAATATATAGTAGTAATGGTAGTATTAGCAGTTGTATGTACAACAAATAGAAAAAGTACCAATTATTTTCAGTAACATCACTACTTTTCATGAAAATAATGTACATTTTTTTTCACAGGTTTGACTTGAATAACTTGAAATCGCTGTATTTTTTTTCTCTGACAGTGCATGGAACAATCCATAAACTGTCTTGAAGAACAACAAGATGAATTTGATTTTAAATACCAGACTCACCAAATGGAGGGTAAGACGGGCAAAAAAAAACACATTTTGGCTTGTTATAGCTATGACGCTGTGTTTCCTAAATGACTAACAATGCGGTTAATTTCTGTGTACTTTTGCCTTTTGTTTGTGTGGAAACTATGCTCGGTCTTTGGAAACGTGCAGCGATGGCAGATGAAAATGCTAAGAAAGAACAATGGAAATTTCTCCAGTCCCTCGTCAACCAACTAAACAATTGCAGAAAGGCAAGAATTGCATTCAATTTTTCAAGCATTATAATTATTTTGCGTTATCATTATGTGGCAGCTACAGTGTCATAAGTCAGCAGTAGACAACCATTATCTCATGAGCCACATGCAGCTCTTCAAAGATTGTGGCGCGGCTCTTCTGAGTTTGATGGACTATAGCAGGGATAGGGACCCTATGGCTCGGGAGCCAGATGTGGCTCTCTGACTGCATGTGGCTCTCAGATAAATCTTAGCAGGCATTTCTTAACACAATGAGTAATAGAGGTTACATTTCGTGTGGGCTTGTTTCGGGTTCTCCTGAAGACGACCATGTTGTGTGTAACAATCCAGAGCAGAGCATATTGTGGTCCAAATGCATAAAATCCGATGTTGGTCATAAAATACCATTCTTCTCCACGTGTGCATTGTCCAATCACAGTAAAAAAATAAATAATTTTAATTCCAACATGTGAAAACATAAATTTGTCCAGGAACAGTCCAAACACCAAAGGCTTCTCTGTGACGGTCAAAGTGAAACTTAACAAGAGCGCTGTTCACTTTGTTCTGCTTTTGTTTTGTATTTTGTTTAGAATTGTGGACACGGGCATACCAATTGTATCCTTAAAAAACAGACATCATAAATACTGCCTAATAATAAATATTTATTATTTCATAACTAAATGGTTACACCCCTAGTAAGTATATAAGTATATAGTAAGTAACTATTTTATGTAAATTCACACATTTTGTTGTATTCAGAGTGAAAAAAACTATTGTATGGCTCTCACGGAAATAAATGTTTATATATGTGACTTTTTTGGCTCTTTTAGCTAAAAAGGATCCCGACCCCTGGACTATAGTAAACCCATAAAGTGCATTAATATGAGTGAGGAACGTAGATTTTAGGCTATATGTGAGCCAGTATGATGGCTTGTTAGAAATTTTCAAGAAGGCACCTTCCCTTTTTATTTCTCTCTATTACAGTCCAATCAATACACTTTCAAAGATTTTATAGAAAATCTGTACTTTTTTAAATGTATATACCATGATGCTAACCAAAAAAAAAAGTTAAGATCGAAAACATGACTGTAACAAATCTTATAAGATAAGATAAGATTTTATTAATCTCACAATGGAGAAATTTACTTGTCACAACAGCTCTTAGGACAGGATCACACAGGGGGGTGCACAAAGTCAGGAAAAGTGTCATCAGAGAAGCAAAACAACAGGTAATAGTAATAATAATAAAATAAAGAATAAAGATAGTAATGTCTCTTAGCGTCTCTCTGTAAATATACAGACTATACTATATACAACTATACAAACATCTCTTATGCACGAAATAGATTAAAAAATAAAAAATCAACTCTAGGTCGATTTGTATGAAATTCACATTATGTTTTCTAGGCTATTTTTTCTGTTGTGGAGGTTAAAAAAAAGGTCAAAAAATGTTAATTCATGTTAATAATAAATATATTTACTATATATAGAAGACACTGTTTAACCTCCATGAGATCCTGAACAAAGCTGAGGAGCTGATTGAGTCTCTGGTGAGGAAGGAGCTGGAGGAATGGCAGCGACGGCAGCAGAAATCCTGCATTGGCGCTCCAGATAACGTCAGTCTGGATCAACTTGAGAAATGGTATTTGCCAGTATTCTTTGACATTCATCGATGGCTCTACTAGAAGCAACAATACAACACAGTAATATGGAATACGTTTTATGTAGCACGGTCTCTTCTGTTGTTCAGGTTCACTTGTGTGGCATCGTGTCTCTTTCAATTGCGTGAGTTTCTGAGTAAACTGGAGGAGCTGTCAGGGAAGGTTTCTTATGAGAATGACCCAGTGAAAGCGAAGAAGCCAGGGCTACAGGAGCGAGCTGAACGCCTGCTCAAGAATCTGCTGCTCAAGTAACGGAATACTATTTAACGCTTAAATACACAAATCTCACCACTTATTTTAAAACACACTTAGTGGAATAATAAAATTGTTGTTTTGTGTTTGTAGTTCTTTTGTGGTGGAGACCCAACCTTCGAATCCACAAGGAAAAGGTCCATTGGTGCTTCGGACTAGTGTGCAATTTTCAGTCAAAGCCAGGTGACTGTTTCCAGTAATTAGTAGAACATTTTAAAATGGTGACAATAATAATATAATGTGTACTAAACCTTGTGTTTTTAGGTTCCTTGTAAAGTTTCCTGAACTAAATCATTCTATGAAAGTGGATGTGTTTATTGACAGGTATGCACAAAAATAGCTTTTCCTAATTTCATCAATCTGTAAATCAGAAAAAGTACATTTAGTTTTGTTTTACAAATGATTAATTGCTTGTTTACAATTTCTGCACCAACATTTTTGTTTGTTTGAGCATTAAAAATAGCAAATTATTTCCAATAACACAATTTTGATTACAATTACACGATTAAAAAATGTTGTGGTTGGAAAATGTTATTTTCTGTATAACATTTTGCAGTTTCATTGTGTCTGGGAGTGTCATTTTGAGAAACCCCAAAACCTTCATCTCTGATATAGAATATGATACTTGTGTTCGCTTGTGTCTGTATATTGTGGTTGACTTTCTGTTTTTCTTCCTGTTAAACCCAGCGAGACGCCTCAGATCAAAGGGTGAGTTTCCTCTTTCACATCGTGTGGTATTTCCCTTGAATGCCCTGCTATGTTTTTTCTTTTCACATGTCTTTTTTTGTTTTCAGATACCGCCGTTTCAATGTCCTCGGAACCAAAAGTAAAGCTCTGAACATGACCGAGAGCCAGAGTGGAGGCATGGTGGCCGACTTCAGACACCTGGTTAGTCATACTGAAGTTACTGTATGCAATATATGAAATGGGCAATGAAACAGTAGTTAGTCGAACCAATCACAACATCTCAAAATCTCTGGTCAAATATCAGAGTACTATTTAGTAATATTATTTAGAGCAGTTTCTACAAAAGCACATACTTTTTCTCAGCCCTCAGATTCCTATTTTTCCAATTCCAAACATTTCTTCATACTTGCATAAGCCAAACTGTCTGGTTTGACGCATCAACCACACATTTCTCATAATCCGCCTGTAGAGATTGAGATGGAAATCCAGACTTGTTTGTATGAAACAATTTTTTTTTTTTTCCTTTTGGCTCTCAAATTTTTCCTTTCCTAATTTCCCTTCTTTAGTATTTTTCTTACTTTGGTAAGATTATTAACCAAATGTTGTTTTGGTGGTAGAGCTTGAAAGAGCAGAAGGGTGGAAGTGGAGGAAAAGGAGCCAGTGAAGTAAGTTGAAATGTATATTTATTTACAAGAAAAACGCAAAATACAATATTGATCCTTATCTTTTGACACATTTTTTTGTAGATCTCTCTGAGCGTCACAGAGGAGCTACACATAATAAACTTTGACACAGTTTTTGATTTTAAAGGGATATCACTGAAACTGCAGGTAAAGAGCTTTTAATTAACTTTATAATGTTATTCCCTATTCCCTCTTTTTTGTTCTACTGCTGAAGCGCTTTGATTTGTTTTTCCTAATTTTGTTGCATAATTGATAGAAGATACAGAAGTGTCCTATGCCTGTCCGGCCTGAGCACTTATGCACTCAAACTGCAGTTAGTACAGCACCATCATCACCATTTTGCATTTTAGAATTTGCTGCTGCCTGCAAAGGGCAACCCCATTAATGATAATCTCTGCCTTCAATATTTAATCTGGCAATTATAAACAGTTTGGTATGTATTTATGAATAACTTAAAGACCAACTCACCCCCTGTTCCAAAGTTTACTCCGCCCATCCACCAAATTCAAAAACTGGTGTGAAAGGGGCGTGCCTGGAGGCTTCTGCGGGGGCGGAGCCGTTTATATTAGTTGTTCTTTAATGATACTTGAGGAATGTCTTGACATGCAAGAAGGAAAGGCAAGGCAAGGCAAATTTATTTATAGAGCACAATTTATACACAAGGCAATTCAAAGTGCTTCACAATTTCATAAAATTACAAGAAAGCAGATAAAATCAATCAATAAAACAAATATAATCATTAACTAATTACATTAAAAGAACTAACAAGGAATAATTTAATGAGTCTCATCTTGTCTAACAACATGATTGTTTGAGTCCCTGTAGGCCTCCACGCTCCCAGTGGTAATCATCTCTAACTCCAGTCAGCAGCAGAGCGCCTGGGCCTCTGTGCTCTGGTTCAACATGCTCAGCCACAACACCAAAGTGAGTCTGCCACAAAATCAATACATTCATCTTTATGTTTTACATTTTAAATGTTTATTCTGAATGTTCACAGGACATTAGATTCTTCGCCACTGCTCCCTCTGCCTCTTGGCCTCAGTTTGGAGAGATGCTAAGCTGGCAGTTCCTCTCGCCGACCACACGTGGACTCAATGAAGCGCAACTTGAAATGATTGCTTTTAGGCTTTTTGGTAGATATTTTTTTGGTTCTTTTTTATTGAGGTGTATGTGTGTATGTAATGTGTCTTGTTTCTTCAGGACATCAAGCAAGCTATAACCATCTTAATGTATCTTGGTCAAAATTTAGCAAGGTAAATCTCTGTTTTGTTCAGGGTTGTTTTGGATATCACTGTTTAGTCATAATCTAATGAGGTTTGTTTTATACTTATAGGAAAATAACCCTTCTACCTTCTGGGTGTGGTTTGATGGCATCTTGATGATGGTGAAACAATTTCTGGCAGATATGTGGAGAGATGGGTATGTTGAGGAAACACATGTACCTTTTCAGTCGACAAAGACGTCTGAAATGTTCCCCAATAACCATTAGATTTGAGATCAAATGACCTTGTAATTTAGTTCAGAACCCTGGAGTCCTCATACTTCACAGTGGGACCACGATTAAAGAGATGCAAACCGGCTTGATAGAATTGTACTTTATATTGATTATTGTTATACAATATATTCATTTATCATTTGGCATGGGTGTTATACACTGACTTGTCCTCTGGTAAAGTTGATGTATTTGGTTAAACTGAAAAAAAAAGGTTGGGAATCACTGGCTAAGTTATTTTTTTTACATGGATTGTTTGGAATCTACACTTGCATCAAGATTTTTGAAATTAAACCTTGGCTTATTCATATTATACACAAAGTAGTGACAGAAGTGTATCAAAGCTCAAAAGAGCTGCACCAAAGGGGTTAAAGAGATGGTGTTTGCCTATCCCTGTCCTTGAGGCAAATTAGCCTCAATTTTCACAAAGGAGTTTCTTTTTTGATGGTATCTTCTCTTTCTTCTTTGTTTCAGTCTGATCATGGGTTTTGTGACAAAAGCTAAAGAGAAATCACTTCTAAAGAAAAAGCAGAGAGGCACATTTCTGCTGCGCTTCAGTGAAAGTTTGATTGGAGGAATAACATTTTCCTGGGTCGAAACCACTCTCACTGGTAAGATACACATGAATACACTTTTATATTACTGCATTTGTTTAGTGGCAGCGTCGTTAGCACCTACAACTACAGCTATTGTTTTTGTAAAATGTAATATTTATGGAAATGACCAAACATCACTATCATATTGTGCAGCCCTAGTGGACAAATATTCTTTCTTACTTTAAAGGTAACTTTTTTTGTGTGCCATAGGTGAGCCTGAGATCAAGACAGTGCGGCCTTTCACCAAAACTGACCTGGAGCAGATTCCTTTTCATGAAATCATCAGGAATTTCCAGCTGATGGAGAAGGACAACATCCCTGAAAACCCTCTGCTCTATCTGTACCCCAACACTCCCAAAGATGACGCCTTCGGGAAATACTACCATGACAAGATTGGAGGTTAGGGCCACATTTAACAGCAGCTAATGCAATGCTCCTCCTGTTCACTCCGAGCTCCTCTCGCGACCTGACGCAATCAGGGAGCACCTTTCTTATCTTACAATCTCTGGCAGATTCAGATTGAAGATTTATTGTCATTGTCACAGAAAACAAGAAAATTATGTTTGGAGCATCAAGTTTGATGTAAAAGTGGCAACACTTATCTCTCCATCACAGAGCAGCAACAGGCAAAAACATCTGCCAAAACTTCACTACTACACTACAAAACTAAAAATCAAGCATGGGCTCAAATGACTTGATTTCAAAAAATGCTGCTTTGACTAGATTAGACATATTTACTACTGTCATCTAGATAATTTGTTTGATTTCATGACAGTTCTGACTGGTTTTAAAGGAATAGTTCACCGCTTTTACATGCTTAAATATGTTCTAACCTGGGCTTAGATGAGGCGATGCTTGGCTGCCTCGTCTTTGTGCGTGGCATCTGTCCCATAAAACGACCAAAGACGGTGTTAGCATTTTGACTCTACAGTATTGTCCCTTGGGGCCAAATGTAGAAGCCACGGCTCTCTTCCAAGTTTCCCCTATTTAAATAGGGTTATGTCAGTAGTTACATGTTCAAAGTATAGTTACACAAAATTAAAACTGTCAATTTTCTAAGCGGATAAAACGGGTACTATATTTTTAGGCGGAATAACACGGAATTGAGTGGGGGAGAATCCTATAGGAGCATCTTAATACTGCGCGGAGGTCGAAGTGGTGTTATTCCGCCTAAAAATATAGTACCCGTTTTATCCGCTATGAAAATTGACAGTTTTAATTTTGTGTAACTATACTTTGAACGTGTAACTACTGACATAGCCCTAT
>OMNZ01024931.1:4485-41780 GCA_900303255.1 Lesueurigobius sanzi | reverse complement strand
TCCTGGTTCATCTGTACTCAGCCTGACTTATTGACTTTTTTACTTATATTACGCACAATATTTTATTTAAACTAATGGTGTGTCCGTGTGTGTGTGTGTGTGTGTGTGCGTGCTTGTGTGTGTGTGCGTGCTTGTGTGTGTGTGCGCGTGTGTTTGGATGGGTGTCTGAACACTGAGGTGAATGCACTTGTAAATATATGTGGGGGGTGGGAGTTGGGTGTGTAAATTGATGTTTCTGTATTTAATGTGTTTTTAATCTGTAAAGCACTTTGAGTTGCATCTTTGTAGGAAAAGCGCTTTATAAATAAACTTTTGATTGATTGATTTGATTGATTGTAATGTAGCAACATATAACCTGCAATGTTCCGCAGTGTGGCTTTAAGTCGAAGCATTACATTGTAGCTGTCGTGCTTATGTTCTCAAATGCCTAAGCAATGTCTCACTAATGACTTATTGTTTCAGCCTACCACATTCCCTTTGTGTTTGACCCCATTATTTGCAATTCAATTCCGCCGGCTCTGTCCAAGCACACTTTTTTTGCAGCCGTCTTTTGTATTTCACCGCATTTATTAGCATTTTCAGCACACTCGGGAATGAGTATCCCGCGTCCTCATAGCCACCCTCGACTTCTCGTCCTCGCCCTCCTCATGTGTGTCAGCTCTGACTTTCTGTGACGGCTGCGAAGTCAAAAATCACCAATTAAGCGCCGCTAGAACTGGCCCATATTCCCTGTCTGTGGAGTGACAATGAGACTGAGTCATTAGACCGTTGAATGGAGCAAAGTGTTTAATATGGTAATTTCTTCCTCACAGTTTGACGGGGACGGCTGATCTTCTCACTGCTTTTTGATGTGATTTCAGACGCAGCTTTAGTTTAGCACTTTTATAATTTTATGTTTTATGCTTTGTACACAGCGTTTGCCACTTAGATGTCCTTTTATGTACAAGACTTTGTGCATTTCTCTTGTCCATTTGCTTACAGGCAGATGTTAACATTAAATCATATGCATTTTTAATCGCAAATAATTATGTATTTAGCAAAACAATGATACAACTTCCAAGTCCAGTAATCCAGGACTGACCTAAAGCTATAAAAGATCAGTACTTAAATGATAAATCTCAACTAAAACATGATGCTTATTGACACAGCTGAGTTTATATTGTGAGACTGTGAAATTTTGGAGTGAAAATATCTTTTCTTTCCTTCAAGTTTGTCCCAAAAGTTAACAGACCTGAAGTTGGCTCTGAGGGTGTCTGAGAAGAGTGAAGCAGTGTGATTGCATTACCATATGTTAATTTGATAGAGCGGGCGGGTGCTGCCTGGAGAGTGAAGGGAACGAGATGCACTGTCTGGCCCCACCCAAAAAATGATAAATTCCCTTCGGATTAATTGTACTCCTTTTTTAATGAGTGGTTGTTTCCCATACTTTACATTTCATGCGCGATCAACCCAATATATGAATACTATATGTTATTGTTGGGCCTAGCAGTCAAACCTGGAATTTATACAGCACTTTTCTACCACAATTGGACGTTCAAAGCGCTTGAGTAGCACTATATCAATGGAACGTTGACGTTCTCACACATTCATATACCCGTGTAGGTAGACATTGGAGGGGTTAAGAGTCTTACCCAAGGACGACATCACTGTTGGGAGCTGGGATCAACCAACCTTTTGATCAGTACGTGATGAATGCTTTCCCAACCACGGCCATGACTTCCAGACTCTGGTTGTCACATCAGAACAGCATCATGCACTATAATTATTTACAATTTGTGGTATACTTGTACGGAATAGTAGGGCTAGGTGATCTTATTATATTATTTTGTTTAAATAAGAAAAAAATAAATGGAAACAAATAAAGATGGCCTTAACTTTAGTACCGGTACTACTGCGCTAACTGCTAACTTTCTATTAAAGGAGCAGAAATGGCCGCTTCCCCTCCCACACAGGAGCTACACAACAGCACCACACAGCCCTCACATGGCCAGAGACAGATCGCATAAAAGTGAAAGTGTTTGAAGAAACCACGCAAGATGGCACAACAGCTACGTTAGCTAGCGCGCTAGAACAGCGTTAGAACAGCATCTCTGGTCTACCTTTTCCATTGGAGTAGAAATCCTAAAGAAATGCTCATGCTGCTTAATGCTCCAATATTATATTTGGGGGAAACTGCAGGTAATTTTTTCACCATTAGCAGAACTGTATGAAGCTGTATTGATTTTGTGGCATGTAACTGGAAACAACTGAGGATTTATCGCCATCTACTGGACTAGACTTGTAATTGCTAGCAGCAGTATGTTTTATATTCTGCGGATGGATTGGCTAGTTGGCTTTACGATTTTAAGCTTTTTTAATATCGAGATTTGATTAAAATTCGATTAATTGCCCAACCCTACTGTGTAGTATAGTATTAGTTTCCCTATATGTCTATGTTATCAGTTGAGGGCAACTGAACAAATGGCAAAACTTCAGAGAAAGACTTATCTTTCTTTCCCTGGCAAACAACCTGTTGCATTTTAGGCTCCAGGTTTTTCAATTGAACAAAAAGCTGGTCTCGCTCCTTGTGCGTCTCGTCAATGTGGCCTATTTTAAATCCCTGCTGAAACCAGAGTTAATTAGCAACACCAACAGAAGACAAACCCAAGGCGGCCCGGTTTGAAAAGCACAAATGTGTTTGGATCCGCACTCAATTACAGCCAGTTCTCTTTAGAAGTGCCTACCTCGCCCCGGACAGTGCGTTTGCCGCTAATTCATTTACATGGGGCAATAATTTGGAAAAGTAAACACAATGGGAGCTCTTTGTGAGGTTAAACCTGCTTCTAATTAACAAAGAGTGAATTTGAAACGGGAATTAGTGAATGAAAGGACCCTGTAATGAAGTGTGTGAATAGAGTAAAGGGAGAAGGCATGTGGCCTCCAGCCTTTTATGAGGGTTAAAGACCTACCAGCCCAGGAGGTTCTGATCTGGGTCCAGGGTCCTGCTCCTCGGAGCTTTGTTTCATCTTGGTCTTTATCCACAGTCAATGGTTTGATCCCTCCATCGACCGTTGCATCTTATGTTGTGTCTTGATATATACAAAAGGTACAGTGTTTGTGTAGATAAGAGCCATTAGAAAACATATGCATCCAATGTTTTTTTCATTGCATTGCCTTTTGATGTTATTCTAGGGACCCGTCATCCATCTGACCTGTTTGCCATGGTAGACCCTACCAGTGGCACCAAGCCCCTGACAACATAGCTCCTAGCTCTGGTATACCTCCACCAAGTTAAGGTGATGGTTTGAGGAGGGGTTATCGTAGTACTTGAGACCCAAGTTCATATACCCAGATTTGATGTTATTCACATAAGAGATGTTTATGCAGTTTATTGATAGATGCTAAGTGACATTTGTTTGATTCTACTCTATCATTATTATTACTGTTTGCAATTTACAGCATTTTCTTCTTTTGATGGCACATTTCCTGACTTTATGCACCCATCCTGTGTGATCTTAAGAGCTGTTGTAAGTGAATTGCTCCATTGTGAGATCAATAAAATAGTCTCTCTTTTATAATGGCATTAGGTGAATAGTTATGTCTACACATGAATTTATAATAACAATGAGGTTTATTTGAGATGTAATTAAGTGGTGACTTTGATGAATGAAGCATCCCGACTGCATTTGTTGTAATTTTCTACATTTCCTTTCTTCTTTTTTGGTACCTAAAATAACAACTAATGTCCCCTGGAGCATTTGCCAAGATGTTTTCCCTCTTCGATAATTTACCTGATGAGACCATTTCACAGTCTCGACTCACTTCCACCGACAAACTTCATTACTCTCAGTGCCCAAAATGGCTGTGACGCTGCACGGCCCACTGCTTATCAAGCGCCCAGAGCCGAGTCGGGCCCTGCACTGTGCACCATAAACCCCTCCTATATTAATTAACATTACTTGGACACCTCGTTTATTATTGGATGTCTTTTTAATTGACATTTGCTTCAGTCGGCGGATCCACAAGGTACATTACATGGGGGAAGGACACAACGAAAGATTAAAAAAAGTCAATTATTTTAAATTGAATTGAGGGAAAAAGAGATGGCTATGCAGATGAGCGGAAACTGCCAGGCTACTGTAGCTTCAGCCCAGACATAGAATCAGGCAGAGGGAGACCCACTGTCTGCCAATGCAAGATAAGGCCTGTTCAGTGATTTGGACTATGGCTCTCTGCCCTGTGTATCCACTACTTCGGCTGAAATGTCCGAGGCCAAGCTGGGATCAGAATTTCCAAAGAGGCCCCTTCGATACGTGAAGAACAGGCTACTTTTTGTTCTTTATTTACATTCTCCCTGAATTGGCTTGGATGAATTATGGCGACTATTTTGGTTCGAAAAGCGGCTGATGAGAAGGTAAGCCAATATGCAAGTGAAGCCCTCAGAGCTCCTAGGCCAAAGAGTGTGTGGTTTAGGGCAAGAAGCCAGCACTTAAAACTATAGTGAAAGCATGTGAACTCGAAAAGGCAGAAAAATCAGTTGAAAACCGCTGTAAGAGCAGAAATAGGTAGTGTCAGAAGTATTGGTAGAGCCAGTATTTGCAACTGCAGAAGTACTTCATGCTTATGTATTTTAGTAACTTCTTTTCCAGAGGTGGGAGGAACGAGTCCTTGTTTTGTCAACTCCCAAGTCGTCTTCATGAATATCTCTGTGTTGGAGATGCTGTGGTGTGATTGGTCTGTGCAGGTAACATGTCTCTGCAGCACATGGAGCCTTGTTAACTTGAATGCGAGTTGAATGAATAGTCTATATAATTATTTTTGAGGAGACGCATCAAGTCTTCGCAAGTCACATTTTATCTTGCCAAATTGTATGTAGATGTGGGCAATATATTGTCTACAACAGGGATTTCCTACCAGTAACTCGGGAGCTACCAGTAGCTCACCAGCCCTTTCCCAGTAGCTCGCCAAAGGCTTTCTGCATTTCATATCTACATACGCTTGATAAGTCGCATTTTAGATGCATTTTTCTTGTTCTGAGAAAAATATCTCCAAACATAGCAAAGTATATAGCAGAAACTACTGTAATTTTCTTTTATTGAGTTGAATGGTCCTCTTGGCTCCTAGAGGCCTAGTTACATGTGTTTCTTTGAAGTTTAAGTAGCTCGCTGCCATTTTTGTTACACAAGGTAAAAAAAGGTTGGAGACCCCTGGTCTACAAGATACAAATTTACAATATTGAGTATATCTTCATAGAAATTAACAAAAAGCTGTAAAAACTGCTGCTAAAAAAATACAAACTAAATATAGTATACGTGATGTGTTATCTCTCAAAAAATGACCAGAACAGTTCTACATATTTTTGATATCAATCAAAATCGAGACAGTCCCCCTATATATTCAGATATACATTTTTGTTAATATCACTCGCCCCTAATTTAAAGTCATCAACTCAATTCAAGTCTGATTCGAGTCTACGTCACAACTTTCAAGACCACACCTGTCTCCATTATGAGATCAATAAAGTCTTATCTTATCTTGTCTTATCTTAGAAAACTTGTCACTTTCAGGCAATACTGAACACGTGTGTGTCACTACTGACCCCACTTGTAATATACAGTTGTGCTCTTACGTTTACATATCCTTTTAATCTTTTGGCCATTTTTCATAGAATATGAATGATAACCCAAAGATCTTTTTATAGGTTTTTTTTTGTTAGTTGTTGTGGGAAGCCATTTATTGCCAAAGAACTGAGTTTACTCTTTTGAAATCATAATGAAACAGAAACTACTCAAATGTGTCTGATCACACAATGTAAACTTTTGATCAGGCTAGTTTCTAGTTGAAGAGTATGAACAAACAGGTTTTTGACAATAAATGGCTTCACTCAACCACTAACCATGAGAGAAATAAATATAATAAATATTTTTTTATTCTCCATTTCATACAATTCGACCTAGTGTTTATTTTTTATTTTTTAATCTATTTAGTGCATAAGAGATGTTTGTATAGTTTATTTACAGAGAGACGCTAAGAGACATTACTATCTTTATTCTTTATTTTATTATTTTTACTATTACCTGTTGTTTTGCTTCTCTGATGACACTTTTCCTGACTTTATGCACCCCCCTGTGTGATCTTGTCCTAAGAGCTGTTGTGACAAGTACATTTCTCCATTGTGAGATTAATACACAATCTATCTTAAAGTTTTTTGTGTTATCATTCATATTCAAATGCATAAGTTGACACACCCTGACATTCTGCTAGAGTATGTACATTTTTGAGCACAACTGTACATAAAATGTGACTATTATTGCCTGTTGTGCCATTTGTGCCACTATTCTTGTCAGCATTTTGAAACTGTGCTTCAGACTGGCCATTTCCTGAAAGGGTAATCTAATTTTGGCACTCCTCATTACATTAGCATTTAACCTTTAGTTTGGTTAAGAATGATTGCTTCGGTGTTTCTGCAGAGAGAAATATCACTTCAGCAGGGGGGGTTTAGATATAAAATGTACAAATGTATTGTCATACGTCATCTCGGTAAATTGGGCAAGTTTGAATATCTAGGCAACAATTGCTGTTGATGTGATTTGCAATAATAATAATATTTATGACTCTGATATGTGTGCAGTCAAAGTTAAGTAGTCAGTTAAGTGGAAGTGGTTGACCTGGTTTATGCCTTATTGTAGATTGTACATCATTTCTGGATGAACCATGACTTGATGCAAATATTGTCTGGGCCAGTGAGTGAATGCACATTTCTGGGAAATACTGTGCAAGAACAGCGTTAAAATGATTTGTGTACAATCACAAACGGCATATCCGAACACTAGCTTCAATGTTTATTTTTTATTTTTATTCTCAAAAGCATCATTGGCAGATTCCTTGACCTTTTGTCATCTTTCACAGACAAAAATGGTGATTTTGCTCTTGACAAACAAGTCGGTATTTTCTGAATGAAAGGAGTTGTTGCAGATGGCCTCTGTACGCTTCTATGTTGGTCATAGAGGGAGACACATTGTTGGCCTGGAGGCATGTTACACAGTTCATTTGACTCTGAACTGTGCTGCGTTAGTGCAATGACAAAAACAGACTGTGTATATTAGTCCCGTTTTATGTAAAGTCGTAAGGAATAAGGATATATCTTGGGATTGCGAAGTCGTGGCGGTCTGCAGGTGGCTCAGTTTCCCCATGTCTCGTACAGAGCCATGGTTATTCTCCAGTCTTAAGCATTTGCGCAGACACTCGTATTTCTTCCCGTTATTGATAAATTGACTTTTATTTTGTCTCCCTTTTTCCTCACCGAAACTTGGCCACGCTGTTAACCTTCAACATTTAGACTCGGGCTGGAGTCTGTACGTGATTAAGTGTGGTGCGGCTTGGCGACATGCGGGTTCACTGGGACTCGTGCACTCACCCATTTTGGCACACTTCTGGGCATGAAACAATAGCTGCCACAATAAAGGTTTCAATTAATCATTCCCGTGGAGATTTGCATTTCTCAAGGATTTCTTTAGATGTTGACCACCTTTGTATTCAAATCACACTCGGACGTGAAATGTGAGCTTAAATGGGCGCAGGAATGACGAATATCCCAAAGCAAAGAACCCAATGGCGATAATATATCTTCTACGCTCTGTCAGATTTGCATTAAAGCTGCTCAAATTAACCACACCTTGGGACAGGAGTTGGGGAAATGAGCCGGCAATTTAGGACAATCACCAACTGGGATGCTTCGAGCCCGCAATGGCAGCAGAGCAAACACATAAATCAATCAGAGGTTAGCCAATATGGCGCATGTTGAACTCTCATATCGGCCCGTGTCAGTCGAGGGCACGCGCTCCTCTCCTGTGCTCTTGATTGTGTGTGTTTTTGGGCTCGGGGGGGAGGCGACAGACGGTGGCTTTGTGCGCTCGGGGAGTTGGCGGTGACCCCGGAGACGGCACCTGTCCCGTGTGGACCTGCAGCTCCCCTCGTTCCTGCCTTTTGGGTGGCTCTGCTTTTAACCCGCACCGTCATGTCCCTCTATCCCGTCAACCCTCGACCCTGCCCTCAGACAAGCATAACCTGTCTGTCATCCTGGGATTAATTAAAACGGCTGCAGCTAAGCCAGGACATCCCTTTGGGGCTCACGACATCGCCTGAATGACATGTGTTAGTGTCCCGCAAACGGATGTCCTGTTTCAGATATGGGGCCAGATTGTCATTATGAGGGAGCATTTGGGATCTCTGTCCATTTGATCCCTCCTGTGAGGTTGATGGATGGACACGTTTCACTTAGGCATCCTCCTTTTATGCGTCGCCATTTATAAATTGGCTATATTTATAATGCAGGACGTTATTTATGGCTGACTAAATGGATTTGCCCAAAACTATGGCCATCTGGCTCACACGGATGATTTGCATTTTCATAGATCTTCCTGGACATCTATGTTTGTTAGATCTTCCAAACTGTCCCCTCGCATTGTTGTTTTTATAATTCATGTCGCTCTCACAAGGCATGCCATTCATTGGAAGAGAGTCAAATAAATTGCGAAGGAAAAAAGGGCGGTTACTGATTTATCCCGCACCCCAGAGATGAGCTGGCACTAGGACAATGGCGCCGACGGGATACTAAATGAATCCTGTTGTCCTATGAGGTATCTCCGGCTATCAACATAATTTGATTGGTGACCTAGTAACTATGCATGTGTGGGAAGTTTTCATTCAGATCTTCGGGGGCCGGATGGGGCTGGAGTCCATGTTTGGGCACTAAACCCCCTCCTGTTCGGACCGAGGCTCTGTCAGGCATACAGGGGGACGGATGATTAATGACCTGGACTCGTGGTGCCATTGACAACTTGTGGTGACTGCACACAAAAGACATCACCCTTGTCACATTTCGCAGCGAGCGGGAACATTTGGCCGCACGCCGCCGGCCACAAAATAGTTTGTAACCAGATGTACACCTTTTTATCTGCCTCAAGATCAACAAAAGGCAAATGTTTTTGTTTTCAGAGCTGGACGATGACTGTGACATGTATATTACACATAATGACATTATGAAAGGCAATGGGAGTTTCCTTTTCACAAAAAAAATATATTTATTTAAAGTGAGCTAAAACACAAAATGCATATAAAACTAGGGCTGTGTACCATTTGAGAACCATACCTCGATACACAGGTCACGATACGATACATACCTCGATACAGAGCCTTCTCAATACAATTTGACACTGTTCGATACAATTCAATAACAAAACATGGACTTAATGCTCATTAATCGTGAACATATCCACTTACTCAAAAACTGAACTCTGTGTTCTTTTTTCTTCAATAAATTAAAAGATAATACACTAAGTACATTCGATATTTTGAGCACACCTTTATATAAAACACATTATTGGTGACTGTGTTTTAATAATTGGTAACAGAATGCCACACAAATGGAACATAAGCAATAAATGAATCATTTTCATGGTAAGTCTTGGCCTCATGAAGCATGTTACAGCACTATTTCATCACATTGCTTCTTTGTTTCCTCCCATATGGATTGCTCTAGTGGTCTAGATATATTGCGATAATAAAGTATATGACCATGTGCAGCCTGGTTTTGCGCTTTTGGCTGCTCTTTGCATGGACTAGGACGTACGCAGCATGCCTTTCTGACATGTGATTTCATTAGCTCACCACCTCCATCAGTGTCTCCTTCATCAGCTGTGGTTCTGGCTAATAATAATCCTGCATAATTAGAAAATGAAGAATGGGCCTGCCAGCTTTCCCAGCAGTGTTTTTCCAAAAGTGGAAATTTCCTTCTTCTGCCAAAGATTTTGTTTAGATGAATTGTCTGCACATTAAAGGGGTGAATAATTACACCCCTTTGCTCTTTTGGCGATATTACATTTCTAACTCTGCCTCCCAAGATGTTTGATCTGTGCCCACATTCCTGATCTGCATTTACGAAGTGTGATTGTACTGTGGGTGCAGAAAGTATTCTGTTTATTGTATTATATACAGTCTCACCTGAAAAGGTTATATTTTCAACAAATATAGCATGTGTTAACCTTGCCTGCAAGGTGAATTCTTGTGGTATTTGTGATATCACGAGCACATGAGAATCCTTCTTGTACCACTCCCGCCCTCACCGTTGGTACTGTGGAGTGGTTTGGGCCGATTACATTGCAGTATTTTGGTTTAGGACCAGGTGTTACAAACGCAAGACGTGCTGAGCCAAAGCAAAATAAAACATGAGGTGCAGAAGGACGGACGCATAGCTGCTTCTTTTTGAAAGAACAACAGCGAGAGGCATTTGGTGCATTTTTACCAACCGGGTGTAGCCGCGCTTCGCTCAATAAGTATTCTGCTGATTGGCCCTCCTTTCTTGCAATCCTAAATTGATGTTGTGGAGAACTCAATCAAGCGTGTTACGTATTTGGGAGCAATGGAAGGGGTCTGCGATTGGTGAATAGGGGCTTAATAGTAGATCACTTTTAAATCAAGACTCAATGATTATTTTATTCTTGTATGTGTTATTCTAAGATAATGGTAAATAATAAATAATTTCAGCTTGTATAGTTGAACCATGTAGATCTTTTTCCAGCAAAGAAATATTCTGAAATCATCAGTACCTGCTACCTAATTAACTAACTCTGAAAATGTTTTGAACCCACTGTATGATGAAGTAGTTTTAGAAGATTTAGTTCGAGGGCATGTACTACCCCCACGGGGCATCGGTTAGAATGCCAAAGAGCACGAGGACAGGAGGTGTAGAAGCAAATCAAAAGTATTTATTGAATGGAGTGGTTTGATTTGGAACATAGTATATATTTGAACTGAGAAGGTCTTGGGGCATACAGACACACATAGGCTGCATAGGCTCTGAAACAAGAACAAAGAAACAAATCATAGGTTGTAACTTAAAATCAGAGGATCAAATAACCTAAAATCAGAGGAAGTAAAATGAAGGAGGGTTTGCAAGTAGCCTAATTAACAAAATAAAAGGAAATCAGAATCTTCAGAACACACTGTATTTATCGACTTAAAAGAAAAGAAGAAATCTATTCCATGGATGTAGCTGTATCGTCATGTTGTCAGATCCTTCAACAGAAAGACTTGAAGTGTGAAATAATAAGCCCCATTGCTGACTTCCTCATCCACTGTATCCTGTTTGCACCAAAGTCTCACCTTTAAGGCGGCTTGTTAATGACATCTGTGGCTGGGGTGCAACCTTTAACACTCCTAACTAGTTACTGCATGTCTCGCTGCTTCCACGCTTTGAACTGTTGGGAGCTTTGCACATTAACATGAAATGATACCAAAATGTACTGAGCAAATTAAAGTTATTTTTGTATAAGGTGTGCTTTGCCTGAGCCAGTGTTTTGGATACATGCTTGATCTTTTTTTTTTTTACAATATGTACCAGTCCACTGAGCATGTGCCAGGGCTTTTTTCAGTCTTCTGTAGTTCAGTAGGAATGCCTTTAATTTCATCATTAGAGAAAGCAGATGTTGAGCAAAATTTGCTTCCATTGTCAAGGCAAGCACATGTCTGCTCATGTAACTCTTGGATCTTTAGTTCAGTTCTCAAATGATTTTTTTTCTTTCTGTTTGTTCAGGCTATTGTTGTTTTAAGCTGGATGAAGGATAAAACGTTTTGTCTTAAGATTTTGTGTCAGAGTGACCTGAAAATGATGTACATGGAGTCAGCTGTCACAGTTGTGCTGCCCCGCAATGTTTTGAATGGTGGACTCTGAGTGTTGGTCAAAGAAGGATAAGGAAGTATTCTAAGAAAAGAGTGCAAAGTTTGATACAGTTGTGTTGCCAGATGTTGTTTTTAAGCTGCGTGTCTTGGGAGACTGTGAGCGACTGCAGCAGATTTTAAACAGTGGCAGCCGCAGGATTACAGTGGCTTATATCCTCTGACCCTCCCAGCGCTCGCACACCACAGGCAGCAGCGTGTGTTTCTTTGAAATGTCTTATCTGAAAATAAAAGCACTCCTCCTCATATTTTTGTTCGCCCCTTCTGTCCCTTCCTCTTTCTTGGTTTTTTTAAATTCATTGAAATGAAAAATGATTCACTTGTTCTTGTTATTTTGCGCAACAGACGGTCCCGTTTTGCCCCCCCCCCCCCCTCAACCGGGAGAAAATGAGTTGTAGCAGCCGACTCCTCTCACAGCGATGGCAGTAATCGTGAGTCTGCATGTCACCAGCGCGCCATCGTGACAGCAGCTTTTAATTAATCCACCACCCTGCCCTGCCCAGACTTCCCCAAACTTTCCCGCTCTCGACTTTGCCCGAGTTTGACTGTTTGTGTTCTGATGGTGCTGTGGGAGGAAGACTCTCAACCCAGAGCTCTGTCACTACAGGATGACACTGCTGTCACTTCTGCACATTCCTGAAAGCGGGAGATAGGCCGCTAACTGTGCTCCCGTGTTTGAACACTCAATTGCCTTTTTTTCCCCCAATTCTGTCTCAAACAGTTTGGTAACTGCTACTCGAACTGCACCAAGCCACATGAAATGTTAATAATGTTTGGCGGTGCAAGCTCTATACGCTGGGTCAGAGATGCTCCCCCCTTTGCTGCTCCGCAATGATCCCATGTCAAGATGCTGGAGGCAGGCAAAATAATTAGGCCTTGAAATGTCTGCGTTCTCCTCCTGCTGCCCGTGATGAATGGTGACATGTTGTATTTACAATCCTAAAAGGCGCTGACACTACTGAATTCTGCACAACTTGGACAAGTCCCAAAACGCTGCCTCCCGTGCGCAGAAGAGGCAGGGGCTGGGGCTGACTAAGGGGCATGGAGGCTTGTGTCGGAGCATGGAGGCTTGTGTCGGAGCGAGGAGGCTTGTGTCGGAGCGAGTGAGCCGCGTGATGGACTTGAGGCTGGACTGAGCTCACGCCTGAAGGTCAAACTATCCAAGGCTAATATCGGATCTAGCCCACCTACTCCTCCACATTAAATCACCTACACTGTAAACACATCTCAAAATATAATGGACTCGATGCTCCCATTTTATTGTCGTGAGTTATATTTTGTATAGTATGTCACCCGTCATAATGAATTAAAGGATTATGCCGAGGTATTCTCCTTGTAAGACAAAAATAAATCGGGCAGCTGCACACCGGCACTGCAGATACGGACCTTGGCTGGCTGTTCAGTATTGCTTGGCCGTAGCAAGCATTAGGTTAGCAAAGTGGGCTAAACTTGCATGCGATTAGGCTGTCAACATCTGAAAATAATGAGCTGCAGACAGACCCACATTGGCATGCAAAAACTGTACTGACATTTTAAAGCTGGCTTAACATAAAGTAGAAAAGAACACGGATCGAAGAGGAGCTTTGGTCTTCACTGCGGTATAATGCACAAGTTTGAACCGCTCCAAACACTTTGCACCACCAGACTTTATGGACAGATAGTGCAGGGGGTCGATTAAGTTCTTGCGAGGGGACGTGGTGCTGATCCTACAAAGGGCAGGAGGAGATGTATAGCCTCTTATAAGATCATTTAACCCACTTAATGGAGGACTGGAATTAATGTCTGCCAGCGCCGAGTCAATTATATGGATATTTTCGTAACATATTGTGTATAATTTATTGCGGCACTGACACCAATCTGCCTCTCTGCTTTTGTTTTGACGGTAGCCCGACGTGAGCTTATTGACCGCGCCGCGAGGTGTACACAGGCCGGGCCTTGTAAGAGACGCGCCGCCTAACCCCAGCTAATTTTTATTAATGTTTGATAATTCTGCGTTTCCGTGGTGATGCGCTCGCTGTTCTCCCAGGCAAAAAATTGGATTCATTAAGAGGACCGAGGCGCTGGTTAGATTTTTTTTTTTTTTTTGGCCTCCGCAGTTTCAGGTCAGCGAGTAATGTGACGAGACGGAGAGGGTCTCGGACAGACTGACTGACTGACGGGGGGGTTAGGCTTGGACTGAGATTGAGGAGCGAGAACAACACCCTTCATTACCACCCCCCCCACCCTCTGACCCCCTCTACATAGACACATCCCTCAAATTGACGCACCCCCCCTCTCCTCTCCCCTGCTCCTCCTCGGCCCGAATCACAGCGCGCTTGTGACCGGGGCACCACAGACACATGACGGTCCTGGGACGACCGGGGGATGGCTTTGGGACATTTTTTGTTGCTGCTTATCAGTCAGCTCCTTTGTCTTGCTGGGTCTGATTTGAGGCATGAACAATGTGTGTTTGTTTACACGCACTAATAAACATGTACATGAGCGAAAGCATGTGAAGATGAAGGGTAGTTGGCATGATGGCGGACACGCGGCTTGTGCTGAGGAGAACGAGGTTATAATCATTTACTATTGCATCAGTGGTTCATATTGGTTAATCACTTTTGCTGAGAACTGACCATGGCTAGAGTCCAGAGGCGAATCCTCTGGAAGTGAATCTGTGAAGGAGAGGCTGGTTGAGGGAAACTACGAGGGAAAGTCCAGAAAGAAATGTGTGTCATAGAAAAAGGAAGTAAGGTAAGTATGAATTTCGGTGGAAATGTAAATGAAAGAGAAGATAATTTTTCTTTTGAAACCCTTTTCTAACTAACTATAACTACCTCTCACTTCACTTTTCTCCTTAATTTCCGTTGCCTCATGATCGTATAATTCCTAACACAGAACAATAGGCCTGCACACTATGATCACGAAATGGTGGTATTTGAACTATCAATGATTTCAACACCAACTAAACCATAATCAAAGCAATTGGTTTTGCCCATTAAATTGTATCAAGCCAAAACGAGCCTTAAATGGAACTGAATCGGGGGAAACTAGGAATTTGGCACAGCTGTCAGTTGCCACCAGGCATTTTTGTTTTCATCTTGCTCACGTGGAAAGCCCCAGTGATTTCGTGATAAACTGTGGCTTCTTGCAATCAAGGCAAGGCAAGAACCAATATAAAAAGTAGATGTACTGTATCTCCTTCAGAGCGGGTAGTCTCTGGAATGGCCTAGAAGATCAACTCAAACAATCTAAAACTGTTAAATCATTTAAAAAGATGTATAACTGTACTATTATTCAAAAATACAGAGCTGAGGGTGATTACATTTTAATTTCGCTGTGATCTTGATCGATAACGTCATGTGGCCAAAGTTATATTGATTTAATGTTATGTTTTCAGCAGAATTTAATACAAAAATGAAAAACTAATCAATGATAATTAAAACTAATGTGGATTTCTTTCCTGTAGAATGTTTGGCAATGGTTTCATTGTAAATTTTGTGTTTTCTTCTCGTATGGAAATGTAAATACAAACAGGGTTAGGCGCAATAAGTATTAACTTCAGCCTAAACCCTTTTGGTCAGTCTGTGAATGGAATAATGAAAAGGTTTATTTTGTTGTTGTTAAAATATGTGATGACTGAATAAACAACAACTACTACTACTTATCCGGGAAACTGCATATTTCAATAACGGGACTCACCGACTTCATCTGGAGAGTTAATACATGTGCGTGGATGTAATAATGGTCACATGTGTTTCACAGCAGACACCGAACACATTGGCAGAAGTTTGTGGGAGGCTTCCTGCCTAACTTCTGACCACTGTGCAGTTGTGGCATTTATAGCCCAGTAAATCACAGCGCTGTTTGATGTGCAAGCTGCACATGAGGGGACACAAGCCACCCGCTTACTTTCAATGGGCCACTTTCACCGCTACACTACTGCCCTGATGAAGCACTTTTTTCCTTTTAACAAAAGTCTGACATTTATTGTGCGCCGTGTAGTTAAACAAAGCAATCAATAACGCTGCTTTTTAAGACCGGGCCTCGTGACTAACGAGTAATACGAGACGGGATTGGGAACATTTAGATTTGCCTTGTGTACAACCGCTCGGAAAGGTCATCGCTGTTTTTCGGAGCCGCGTTTGCAGAAGTTATTTAGGATGTTTGTCTATGCAGTTGCGCAGTCAGCGTTTTTATGAGAATTTAAAAGTGAACAGGGTTAGAGTTGAATTCGGTTTTGACTTGGCATATTGCGCCAGAGAATAGCTTTTTTGCCTGGTTGTCCTCAATGGAGATAAACATCGAAACGGACAATAGCTGATTATTATTGTCTTAATTACTGCTTAAAGCTGATTATTATTGTATTATTGTCTGATGTAGAAGAAACTTAAACAGTAAAGTAACTACAAGACAAGATGAACATCATTCAGGAATTACAAGGAAGATTTCAACAGATTCTCATCACATCTGCAATGGATTCAGGCTGTAGCTTTCTCTATCATAGACGCTGAATTGCATTTCCAGACTAAACCATTGAATCAAAAACAATTCAACTATGATTGAGAACAAAAGGTCTGCACTATGAAGTTGTTGTCACTGTGAAGTTTTAGTCTTTGTCTTTATTTTTTCATCTATTCTCTTTTGAATTTGTATTTTATAGCATTTTCTGAAGTAATCAACTTAGAATATTTGGCTTTTTCAGAGAATATGAATGATAGCCCCCCTTTTTGTTTTTTACTCATGGTTAGTGGTTACGAGTGACGCTATTTATTGTCAGAAACAAGCAGTTCACTCTTTTCAAATCATAATGACAACATAAACTACAGTACCCAAATATCCCTGGCCACTTTTTTCAGATTCCTGTATTTCAGCTGAAGTTATTTGTGTTTTTTTTCTTTATGTCCTGAACAATTTTCAGTCAGTTGTTGCTGATGGTGTGAACTTTTGATCAGGGGGGCATTTGAGTAGTTCCTGTGGTCATTATGACTTGAAAAGAGTAAACACAGTTCTTTGACAATAAATGGCTTTTGTTTTCTCATTCATATTCCAAAAAAAATCATAAATTCTGCAAGTGTATGTAAACTTATAAGCACAACTGTAAAGAAAATGTATAATTTAAGTAACATATTGCTTCATAATAAACAAAATGGACATAATTAAGCAAGTCTGAAAACTTTACTCAAGTCCTTAAATGCATTGGCAGTACCTCTAAGTAGAAACAACAGCTCGTTTCGGTGTCACAGCCCCACTCGAGTGGCTTGTTTAGCCGCCTCGAATCCGCATCATTTTTCACCTTTTGAGAACCTCGAACCCAAACTGACCCGACCTGTCCGACCCCGAATCACTCATACAGTCGCTGTCCTTTTCTGATCTCGCTAATGGCGCTGACGGAAAGCAAGCAGGGCCCAACTGCTGCCAGTGCCGGGGTCATCCAGGGGTGGTTTGATATTAGTGTCTATAGGAATGCTAATGTGACCCAGGGCCTGACCAGGGAGTTACAATGGGCGTAACAGCAGCCCGGGACAGACAGTGCAGCTGCCCCCATTACTCTAATCTACAGGTTACATAAAGGGGGAATATAATGAGTCACTATTTGGCGGTTTATAGGCGAACGCACTTTCCATCTTGTGCAAAACTAAAGCTTGTCATAAGCCAGAGCATTGTGAGCAGAGGCAGTCCATTACATCAATAGCCAAATAGAGGTGGGCACTATATCGTCTACAAGCTTGCAATATTGATCATACAAAGATGTTTGCCAAAAAATGCATATTAAATACACTTGATGTGTAATATCTCAAAATGTGGAATGATTGTGGGGTTTTTTCTGTACTTTTTGTCTAAATTAAGACATTTGCCAGCACATTTTTTCATATTCTTGCAAAAATATTGTTATTGAGAAGGATTTTTCTTAACATTGCCCACCCCTTTAGCCAAATACTAATTTATACTTCTTAAACTAGTATCTACATTTACTTCCAAATGTATCAATACTTGGCTGTGTTTTCTAACATAGACCTTTTTAAATAGACGTTTTGTGAATAGTTTTAGAAGTAGCCTTGACTTGAAGAAACTGAGCATCCTGTTAAACCTGCATTTTGGAACCTAAAGTATACAATTATAATTATAGGCTATGATGTGGCAGGGTAAGCACGACAGGAATTCACATTATAGAACTACTATATCATGTCATGCTTTTCACTTCTACTTGAATAATATTATTTTCAAGTATCAAGTAAAGTCATTCTGGCCACTTTTATTAAACCAGTATGTGATAGAAGCAGTGTATTATTTGAAAATATAAGACTTTTCACATTTTCTGTTGCTCTTAGTGTCTTTACTAAAACATGACTAGTTAGGGCCATGAACAGCTGACTTTTACCAACTTTGTATCTTAAATGATGCATTTGTGTCACTATCTCGTAAAAATTTCCGACCTGACAACTGGAACACAGTAACTCGGAGGAAACGTTACTCCCAATTCGGAGTTCCGACCTCCGACCACTGGAACGCACCATAAGCCTCGTGCATAAGAACTTTTTTGCTTTTACTTTAATAAGAATTTGGATGACTACTTTTTACTTCTACTTGAGTAAACTTATTAGTAAACATATTGGCTACCCTACCCAGTACCCTCCTCTACTCATCTTGCGATTTCGAAACTGTTAAAATGGACGCTAAGGTTCCAGGGTCATATAGGGTTGGGGTATTCAGTCAGTTCATTAATTTCGCCTTGTACCTGGATTGGACCAAAGACAAAAGCGCTTGAATGTGGTAAAGTCGGAACACTACCGCTCTCTTGTAATCATTTAGCTCTAAGGTAATTTGTCTGAGAGAGCGAATGGTCCTTTCATTTTCACTTCGAGGACTGCAGAATTTTTCGCATACACAAAGCCTCTCTAAATGATGCCTAATGTTCAAGTCTTATTGAAGTGTTGCATTCATTAGAATCATTTGATTAATTGAGAGGAAGGAGCATTCACATGTAAACTGTTGGCATTGCTTGAGCTAAAAGTGGTCTTTCTTAACTTTAGCTGTAAGTGAATGTGCTATATTTTTAGTCTTGGGGTGAGGTTAGTGTATACTTAAGGTTTGGATCACTTGCGCAGCTTTTAGCGTCTCCTCTTACTGTAATTAAAGCTTGGGCTGCAGAGGAGTCTGTGGTGTGTGAATGGGGCCATGAAATGTGTAAGTGGCACAAAATAAAGGCACTTTTTTAGAGTTCAGTCAATAGTAATATTCTAAAATACATTGCGTTGCTATTTTTATAAGTCTTTGTATTTGGTGGACTGTGCACTGGCCTATTTCACTTTTTGCTCACATTTTATGGTCCGATGCATGGGTGAGCTGCTCCTGTGTCATTAGCATGCAGCCAAGAGCTGGCAGTAGTCTGTCCTCTATCGGGACGGGCATCCCCAGCAGGGGCTGCTTGTGCCACCTCCATATGGCGAGCGGTCATTAGTTTTCTGCTGCCCTGCTGCATTGTAGGTTCATCAAACCCTAGAGTCCAATCTCTCCAAAGCCTTCATTTCCCCCTCTCTCTCTCGACCGATTGGATAAGTCACATGTGGCTTTGTGATGTGAAAGAACAAGTGGCGCCTTGAGCAGATGCTGCACTAGCCACACAGAGCTCTGAACTAACTTTCAGAAACACTGCCCATAGTTTTACCTGGTATCAACCATGGTCATTAACTAATTAGATACAGTACTATTGTGTAATATTCCACCATTTTGATAAGCATTTACCACAACTGTTAAATAATCTACACTACATGGAAATCCAAATCAAGTCAGACGTTTTTATCCACTTTTTTATTTTGTAATATGACCAATATTTTCATATTCAAGTGTGTATGAAAAAGTCACTGTTTTATTAAAAAGCTAAATACAATAAGCATTGGATCAAGGCACATACAAGACTGGCCAAAGGGCATACAATGCACTTTGGTTTTCAATTGTAAAGAACAGTTAACTTCAAATTGTGGCAACATAATGTGTTCAGTTGGAAAACAATACAAAATAATACTCATACCAAGAAGTCGCTGACACTGTGGTAATTCTAATAAAAGTCAGTGAGTCTGCTCTTTTGACCTGTTGACTAGAATGACGTATGGTACATGGTACTAAAGAATGTCGCCATTGTCAGTGGGCCATTGTGGCTGTATAAATTGTGTGGGGGGGGTCTGTGTCGGCCTGCCAAGTCTTCTTGTTAAGGTCGCTGTGCTTATATGTCCTGTGGCCTGTAATCCTACAGAAACACAGGAGCCCTCTGGGGTTACTCTGCTGCATTTCTTTCTTTGCGAACAAAAAATTTACACATTGAAGAAAGCAGAGAAATAAAGCATGGCACCTCATCTTTAGTGTACTACGTCCCAGGTGAATCAGATCCCGAACACACAGACAGCTACGGCTGATCACTCTAAGAGGGCAGCATGCCTATGTGAATTCAATCAGCTGTGCCTAAGTTTAGGTACTTTTTTGCCTTTTTGTTTTTAGACAGCCAAAAACTTAAAAGAATGACCTGTGCTTATACTACAAGGTTTTCTAGAGTCTGATTGTTCACCACAGCAATGAAAACCCACTTTCACAGTTGACAAGTCATATCTCAGTAGAACACAGAGTTTCTTTAAGTTTGTTTATCCTTAAACAAAGTAAGTACAGTACAAATTACTACAAATCCCTAAAATATAGAATTGCAGTTTGTTACAACACCCACAGTTCAGTGTTGGCCTGAAACAGGAGCCTTCTCATTCGTCATAAATTGTCCTTAAATATAAATTATATGGCAAATGTACATTTCTATTCTTATATTTCCAGTGTTGTGTCAAAGTCTCTCCACTCATGAGCAGTGTCCATATTTAAATATCATGAATGGGAATGATCTGAATCTGGTATTCCACTGTCTCTGTAGCTTCTGTTAATACTGTTCTCGCTGTGTGGGCTTTTGTATAAACTTAGGCCGTTTGGTGGAAATATCGTGTGTATCATAAACTCCTCCTTAGACACTGGCAAGTGACTAATAGGAATCATCTGAAAAGAAGTCTCTCTGATTTCTAGGATGGAGGTGTCCTTCTTGGTGCCAGCCTCAGCATAGTCATCCTTTCTTCTGCGGCCTTTGTTATAAGTGCAGTTCCTTGAGAAAAGTGATCCATTCCTGTGGACGTACCAGCACACCAGGGCCAACATAATTATTGCCAAAAGAGCCACAGCTCCCCCAATAATAGCAGCCAAAGGCAGACTGGAATTTTTGTAAGGCTCCTTCTCCTGCTCCCTGTTTAAAGTGGTTGTGGGGTTGTACGATTTGTGATATCCGGTCTCTGTCTCTATGCAAACAGGGGTCTCGTCTGACAGGTAGAGGTTACTAGTCTCCATGGGAACCATGCATATCCTATAGGAAGACTCTGGCTCCAGTCCAGTGAGCAGGTATTCTGTCCTCTCGCCCTGCACAATAGTCTCTGTGATGGAGCCAAAAGGCGGGCTGTGTCCCAGCTTGAGCCAGCTGAGCCGGAGTGCAGTCACAGGCTGTGACAGTCTCCATGATATGTGAATGGTATCAGCAGTGCTTGACTTAACACTGATGGTGATAATCTTTCTGCCTGTGGTTGTGGTGCTGTGATAGTTCCTACCAAAGTCTTTTCTTTCAGGCCTCCTGGTCACAAAAGCGGGTCGCTGCGGCAGTGTTGGTCTTACGGTGTTTGAGACAGTACTTGTTTCAAATGTTGACAGCAGTTCTGAGTCTGAGCATTCAAACATGTCTGTGGTCAGGTCTTTAATGGCCATGCCTTTAACTTTATCTGGGCCATTGCACATGAAGCCTCGTACATTCACCTTGGATGGCAGCGATCGCAGCCAGTCGCGCACCCACTTCATTTTGCAGGTGCACTGCCAGGGGTTGTTTCTTAGGAGAAGTTGGGTGAGATTGTCCAGGTCCTCAAAGACGCCCTGTGGGAGGCTGCTCAGGTTGTTTCCAGATAGATCCAGTCGATACAGCTGCCTGAGGAATGCAAAGGCTCCGGCAGGGACACGGTTAATGTGATTATCCTGTAGCTGCAGCTTCTCCAGACTGGTACCCGGTAAGTTTGCTGGGGGGGAAGTGAGAGAGTTCCTCATGAGGGAGAGCTCCGTCAGGTTGATCAAGTTGACGAAGGCCATCTCCTGAATCCCACGGTTGTTGAGCAGGTTCCCGTCGAGCACCAGCCGCTTCAGATTGATGAGATCCTGCAGCTGCTCTGTGATGGAGGAGATGCGGTTGTCCTCAAAGCGCAGCTCCTCTATGCTCATGGGAAGGCCAGAAGGGATGGTGCTCAGGTGGTTTCTGGACAGGAACAACAGTCGGAGGTGAGTGCTGTCCCTAAAGGCTCCCTCTTCAATACTGACAGCTGATACAGAGTTATCATCCAAGTGCAGTTCCTCAATGTAGGGAATTTGGGCTAAGGAGGTGTGGGTAATCATGCGAATGTTGTTCTCCTGTAGGTGGAGCTCCTTGACCCCCAGAGGTAGGTTAGTGGGGAATTCGTCCAGATTGTTGCAATACAGGTAGATCTTTTCCACGTTGGACAGCCTGCGAAGATCAGTGGGGATGCCTGAACTCTTGATTCGATTGTTTTGCAGAAAAAGCACTGTTGCATCCTGGGGTAAGCCAGACGGGATTGAAGTCAAGCCACGGTCATTACAGTAGATGAAGGTCCCATCGCAGCGGCACGCAGAGGGACATGAGGTGGAGGTGACCAGGGGGTTAGCGAGGCCCAGCAGCAGTGCGGCTCTGACGAGCAACAGCATAAAAGCCTCACAATGACGCACCATCTTGGAGCTGAGTTTCTTGGCAGGCTAATCACTCAGGAAAACCCTGGGGAGAAGACACAAGGTACATTCAATGCACAGAACCTTAAAGAGGAGCCAAAATCCTGTTCTCATAATTGCTCTGTATTTGAAATACTGCCCATAACTCTTGCTATAAATTACAAAACTGCCACAAAATCAAATGTCTATTAAGCAGACATTAAATCATAAAACCACATAATTATGTGCATTGATAAACTGTGTCAGAGTTGACCCCTTTTTATCTGCCTGTCACTTAATACTTTTAAGGTTAACAGTCAAAACAAAAGATTTGTTTTTAGGTGATGCTATAATCTCCATCCAGGACATGTTTGAACAGAGTATGTTGGTGTAGCCTATAGGAACAGGCATAAAAGACTGAAGTTGTTTAAGGACTTTGGAGCAGCCAGGAAGATCAATTGAAACAGTCTTAAAAAATGAAAACTCTCAAATGGAAGTAGTATTTTTATAAAAAAAAAAAAAATAGAGTTCAGGAATAAACAAAGCAATTAATTATTTTGAAAAGGAATTTGAAATTGACAAAATAAATTACTACTACCGCTACTGCTATTAACTTTGGTCATATTTATAAATATATTACGTCTTTCACAGCCACTCCCCTCTGCACTTCTTAAGTTGAGTTAGCACAATACAAATGTAGTATTTCTCATACCTGCTTTACACAGAGTTGTAAATCCTTTGCCACCAAAGGCTCCTTGATTTGGCCTTGCCCTTTGCGTTGGAGAAGTTTGTCAGGCGCTTCAGTGATATCCTGACCCGCTCGCTGTTTGCTGAGCTGATCCCTGTTTGGACGATGACCTCTTTTGTGTTGTCAGAGGCTCATGCTTTCAGTGGCTTTACCATGGCAGATAAGCCCCAAAGAAAAAGCATCCGCTCACTGCCACAAAGCGCGCACCCCCAGGTATATTAAAAATCCAAACGGCCGTTGCAAGTCACCAAGTTTCAAAAGCCATAACTGCAAATGAGATTTCTGGAGGTGTTGGAAAGAGATCTGTGCGTCGACCAGGCTTGTACAAACTCCTCTTTGTAATCAGGCCCGGTAGGCATGATGGGGTAACACAAAGCTGCTCTGAGCCATGCCAATCCCCACGATCTGCCACAAACTCAATCCTTGTGTACCCCAGGTATCCCAGAATCCTCTCCTCTTTCTGGACGGGCCCGCATGCACATTAATCCAGGCTGCGGTCCCGTTCTCCTCCAGAGCAGATAAGCAAGGTTCTCCTTCTCTACGAGGCAGAGTGCTTATCGCTCAAAACGCCGACTGTCCTCATAGATTTGCAGTAGGGCTCATCTTGCACTCCCTCATACCTGCCAAAAACAGATTAGACACATATTTAAACACATATCCAGGTGGTTTGAAATCACTGTAACATAAGTTGAACTAGTCCAAGCTTGTATGCAGGCGAAATATTGTTTTTGCTGAGATAATGTCTCTGTGGGAAACCTAACCTTTCGCCTAAATGATTATTTTTCAGAATGACCTTTTACTTTCCTGTTACTCCAAACAACTCATTTATTTCTTGGTGATTTGCACAATTTAACTATGTATTCCCACGACAACACAATGGACATGGGTGGAGACAATGCTTGGACTTATTTACTTACTATTTTTGCAATTAAAAAGACACCGCCCCACATCATTTATTGCAAATTTATTTAGATATTTTTGTAAGACTCTATTCACTCTCAACCTTTAACCTCCTATGTTTTTGAAGGCAGTTCTAGGTCAAAAATAGAATTTCCTTAGCCAAGAAAATATTATGCTTCCTTTTACACAATGGCTCAGTGACCTAATACGTCTCCGTCCATACGACCTGCCGGCAGACACTGCATGGTGTAAAACATGCAGAGGTAAATTAGGAACAAGGGGCCCAGCTATTTTATAGTTGCAGCTCATGACAAGGAGAAGATTAGGGAACGGGAGAGCCTGGTAACTCAATTACTACTCCTGAGATGTCGGCTATTAGTAACACACCCCCTTCTTTTCCCTCCAACTAAACACAGCCTTTAGTCCTATATTATATTAGGAGTAGATTAGAGACGAGGCGAATGGCACCAGCTGTGACCTCTGCTAACTTCACTCGAAGGAGAGGAGCAAGCAGTTTGAAAAAAATAGATCTGTGTAAAATGGCAGCAAGATGGAGGGATATGCACTGCCTGCTGAATGAACTTTTAATGCAGCACTTAGACTAGCTATTTCAAATTTTAAATAGCCCCTTTCACCTCATTCTGTGAAGTTCTCCTATCTCAGAATATTTGAGTGATTTGAATCTTTCATTTTTAGCATTTCAGAAACTAAGGTGGTGGCTCTGCAAATTTGTGGCTTTTCATGCTGTCTGAAGTAAGTCAAAAACATTAAAGGTGCCGTGCTACGTTTTAGATAAATGGCTGTTTTGTTTCTTTTTCCACGATGATCAGATTACAGGAGTGTGCCCCCCTTCTCCATTGTCTGCTGCAAGCAAAGCAAGTGCAGCCAAACAGAAAGAAGTAGAAGCTAAAACAGACCCTATACTTTGCACTACATAATTCAAAATACCAGAGATAAAGGATTCTTGTTATTGGCACCTCTCTTCCTGTCTTTTCCAGTGCGCTCTGCTTGGGTGGATGTTTCCCAGCAGCCAGACTCGCTTCTGCTTCATTTACTTTTTACTAGCCAAGTTAAATCGAGCATCCCGCTAAATGGTGTGTGCGTACAGCTAGTTACCTTTCACTGACAAAGCTGGACAATGAGGGCTGTTGTGAGCTGAACATGCATAAACGAATGCTAGCTTGCCATGACAGGAGCCTGGACGTGGTGCCTTGTGGCCATACACTGAGGCCACGGGCTTTGGAACAGAGCACAAATGGGAATAATTTCATGCCTGTCAAAACATGTGTGGGATAAAATGTCTTGTTTTTTGTCGTGCAAGATGTACAAGACAAGATGTGCGTTTAAGGGGAAAGAGATGGAGAAGTAGTAATGACTGGCTTTTGCATTATTCATACAGCCTGAAATTAATTTTTGATCCACCACAGAACCCCACTGGGAAATCAATGTTGTTTGTATCTCCTGTTGATTATTCACCTGATTTCATAATGTTGCTTTAAAATGATTATTCATTAGACACAATTTAGTACTTAAGCTGTGACATTTTGATGACATTTCCTCAGATTTGTCTTAAAAATGTTTTGCATGGGAACATTAAGGGCAAATACAACCTGGAAAACAACACGATTAAGTGTTATTGGGGGGAAAAACACAGGATTGTAGCAATGCTAAAAGGGTATTCAGGGGTTTTTAAAAGTATTATCCTTGCCAAGTTAGTAACACTTCTAAATCGTATTTGTCATCTCTCTGGAGTTGCTCTGCTGCTAATTAACATACAGTATTAGTGAGTTGTATGTCAAAGGACCAGACAGTGGCCTGCTGTGATGCCAAGACACAAAAGCACATTCATCTGGATCCACAGGGAAACAGGACCACTCCAAAGCCCTGGAGAAAATGGGCCAAATCCTCCCCATAGCTCCCCAGATTTGGAATGTGCCCACCTAGAGCTGTCTTTTTGATAGACTGAACAGATGATAGTTTTAACAGGCCCATTAGGGGAAAGGAGCGTGCAGAGGCCTGGGACAGACTTGAGGTGCCCCTTTGTGTGCGCGGCCTCTGAAAGGAGAGATCTCGGGCAGCTGCGATGGTTTTTGCCCACATGGGGGTGGTAGGCGCTGCAAGATGAAATGCTGTGTGCCTCCATGTGACAAGCGGCATCAAAACACTAGATTCTCGTGTCTACGTGCAATAGCCTGGATCTCAACTGAGGGGGATTTGTTAAGAAGCCCTTTGGCACGAATTTCCTGAGTCATGTTGCTTTGACTGGGAGAGCTTATGCTCTGCTCTCACACCTTTTACAACATCTGAACAATGCCACATACTATGTTTTACTTTTTGGATTTACTGTCAAATATTGTTTACACTTTGGTTTGAACATTTGTTATGGATTTTCATTGTTGGAGTAATTGTTATGTCATCTTATACAAGTTTTAACGCATTGCTAAAACAACTTTAGACTAACCACAGTAGGTATTAATGTGATGTCCACAGTGAGAACCTCAGATTGACTGTGTGCCCTGAGGCAGCTCTCGGTGAGGACAATTGGATGTGTTTTCATGTCTGCCATGTCTAACACGCTCGAACAATAAAGGCCATCACTGCTTTGAGTCACTGTTTAAATGAGGCTTTTCACTGAATACGTCTGTAGCCAATATGCTTTAATGTGCAAAGCCTGCCGACCTTCTAGTGACTGTGAGACATGAGGTTATGTTAAATGGGATTAAAACGGCTCGTGCTCTGCCCTTGCCAATAAGATAAACAACCAAAGTAGCATTTAGTTTATTGCTTTATAGCGTTGATTTAATGGGATTAAAGCCCAGACTTTTCTCCTCCAGGCTAACAAGATGTATCAGCCCCGTGCTGACATTAAAGTGAGAATAGGCTGCCTCATGCACGCACGATCACATCTTTCTCTCGCCTCTATTTCTGAGCTCCTCCATACACTCGCTGTACAATTGTGCATTAATCCGCCAGGCTACGCTGATGAAGGAATCGGCGCCTGTAGAATATGGGAAATCGCATTTTAAACATTTACGCATTACGCACGGACCGTCTCTATGAGCCACGCTAATTTGAAGGCACTGTGATGTGAAGGCGCGGAGTTTTCGGTGACATATGAAAGCGGGGGGAACTTGAGCGAGGTGTATGCCGCAGAGCCTGCCCGCGCAGCTGCCCCTTCATGTCCAGCTCCGCGGGATGTGCGCTGCGATGTTCAGATGCACTCGCTGGGGAGCCTATACGCACAGACTGGGGCCCCTCTGCCCGCTAATCCTATCAAGTTTACGCATTCGCTGGGTTTATTTGGCCAACGGGGAACGATCAGTTGTTATAGACAAATTAAATGTTATGTAGATCCGAGTAAGGCGTTGGGATGTGGATTTTGGAAAGTAGTTTGTTTGATACCATGGAAAGCTGTCTCGCTGCTTAGGATACACCGCATATCGAGGCACGCAGCAAGTTACAAGTTACGGAGAATATGCTCAAATTTACATAAAATGTAAGTCTGCCTCTGCCTGCAAATCTTTGGGGAGACGCTCTGTGCGCATAGGAAAAAGCGAACATTAACTCATGGAATAAAGTCCTTTTAAAGGTTTTTTTTTACGTGTCAGAAGGTGGTCCTCGCAGCCTGACAGCCACCCAATATTATCTGTCTGAACCAGGAATTAAAAGGGAAAAAGAGGGCAACTAATTAGCCTACATACAACACACACACACACACACACACACGCACGCACACACCCCAGTCGATTCTGATAAATTCCTTTGCTCGACAGACGATCCCAAAGAGAGAAAATGCGCATTAATCCAATGTGGCAGTTCTAACAAACGCACTTACCTCTATAATAATCAACCAAAAAGCGTTAAAAAGTAACAGGTATCCTTTTTAAAGTGGAAAAATATAATCCAGACCACGCAAAGAAGACTTGAATTCACATCCAATGGGGGCTATGTCAAAGCACTAAGGCTGTAAGGATTTGTTTTTTTCTTTCTGCAGCACTACTCTGTTTACTGGGGTCCCCCTCAAACACATACGCTGTAGACGGACATAGGTGCGCTGCCAGATAGAGCTCAATACAAATGTGAGCTTGTGCTTGCCTCTAGCCTTGCTTCAACTGGGCGCTGGTGACGTCTTCTGGGGGCGGGGTTTAGTTGCTCAGCCTCTCTCTCCTCCTCCTGCCTCGCTGCCATTGGGGGGGATGCTCGGATGCCAACAGAGCTGCAGTGTGCGCCAGAGCCACTAGGGGTAGTGTTTCTACAGCGTAGTGACAATATGTGCGTCTCACAGCAGCAGGTCGTCTCTGCCTGAAGAGCTTCTTTTGACTGAAGACGGGGGAAGGGGGAGTTTACATATAGCATGACTGAGGGAGAAGAATGGGCTATTTTGATGAAATCTTTTCCTTTTTGAACACATTTTATTGAAAAAGCATAATGGCCAATAGAATATTTAGTGCTGTGTGGCTGTTTGGCCCAGGTATTAGCTTTATACACTTACAATTGTTTTTGTATTGTTCAAGTTAAGCTTTTTCTGCTCAAAGAAATCAATTGAAATGATGGGAGGATCTGCTGTAATAATATAATATGCACAGATTGTAGGAGCATATAGCATTCTTTTTTTAGTCAATACATCTAACCAGCTGACATCTCTTGCCAAAGAAATATGTGCTATTAGTGTATTCAGCTATATTTATGAAATACTATATAATTTACACCACTGTGAAACATCTAGCTATTCTTACACATCCATAGTTATAAGTCTTTCCCTTATCCTTTCATTTTTCATTAAAGGTGTAGGTCTGGACTCTCCTTCACGTCATTGCAGGATAGTCCACCTTATTATCAATTCTACAGGATCACTGACATACCATAAAAATGAATGGTTACTGTTGACTTTTACGTTCTATCTCCTAATTGCTAATCAGGATGTACGGCCACTGCGCCGTCTCCATTACGGGCATTAAGCACTTTATGTGTTAGATGGACATGTGAATCACTCTGACACCCCACATTGACTCCTGCCCCTCTGGCCCGTCTCCGCCTGACCCCGCCCGGTGTCGCTCGATAATGAAGCGGTGCCGCAGGTTCTCTCCCCGCACGCCCCGGGTCGCGCCGAGTCAAAAGCCTGTGTGCGTAGCTGCCCCGACCCGTGCTCCCCTGTCCCCCTCCATCATCATAACTGCCCCCATGGCTACCTGACGCGCAACACGGCACGGCGAAGCCAATTTCTGCCTCTCCGCTTTCTGCCTATGCAAATTTGGAGACGCTCTTTAGGTGTTACTCATTAAACCCAATACATATTTAGTTGAATTATCTAAAGCCTATTAGCGCATCATGTCGCGACTGCCTGTAGGGTTGTCTCATGTTTATTTAAGTGTAAGTTGAGCAGGTTTATTCTTGGTTTGATGAACCAGCAACTGCAGTATAATTATTATGCCAAATCTATCCAAATTAGACATGTCAGCTTAATTGGAAAAGCTTTAATCTTGTGCCATTACAAAAGGTAAATCACTTCCTTTAAATAACACCCAACAACACACAAAAATGATACAAAATGTTAACAGGGTTGTTTTGGAGGCAAATTGCTCCTTTCTATTGACAACGTATACTGTAGCTTTTTAAAATCCCCATTGACTAAAGCTCTTTCTTTGTGCAGTCCTTTATGTGAGTGCTTAAGCCAATTGTTCTGGCCTCATTAGGACAGTGGGCAGTGCACCATTGTGGAGGTACAAGGGCCTGACCACTGCTGACTCCTCGGCCGTTTCACTATGTTACAATGTGCAGTGTGTGCCAGCTCCAGCCTCAATGCATTATCACCGGGTTAAACCACTATTACCATCTTCAGTGGAGAGCGAGCTGAACAGACACTCCAGCCTGAAGCATCTGCCAAAACTACTGAGACCTCCAGTGGAGTTTTCATATTTGTTTGCTTTCCAGTTGGAGTGGCACTTACCTTTGTTCAAATCACAATGGGATTTTTAGAACAGTCGAAAGTGTTTGCTGTATGCTGCTCATTTTGGGGCATTTCTGTGCAAACTTTCCTGTTTCCCGGTGTGCGCTGATGTGATATAGGCATGGGATCTTATCTCCGAAGCCCAGGTGTTTTGTGCCAGGGGCCACGGGGTGACAAAGGGTCATTCTGCTGTCCTGATTCAGCTCTTCCTTCAGGGTGACACAGCCCACAGCTCGGGCCTGACCTCGGCGTGGCTTCCTTTTCTAAATGGACCTCAGACACATCTGTCAGTGCTGCTGATTGAGGCGCTCTCAGACGTACAAAGAGCCCCTCTGGAGGATCTCGGTGTAGGGTTACTGTTATCTCAAGACCAGCCAAAATCTGTTGCGCTCCCTGTCTTTTGTTCAAAGGCACTGGTGCTCTCCTCCACGCACTTTGCTCTTTTTGGTCAATTTCACAGTGTTTACACAACACACAGGTTGCTTTCCACTGATTGTGTCTATTTGCATGGCTAAATAAAAGTGGACACTTCTCCAAGTGCAGTTGAAGTGCTGTTTGGCAGCGGGAGCAGGCTGCACTTGGTCTTGTTCAGCTGTTTGTGAGGTTATGGACAAAACCCAGGGTTTTGTGTCGCCAGCGTTTGACCAGATTGATTTTTTTGCTCTTATTGCAGTCAATAGATGGTCCTGGCTGACTGCAGTGGCCTACTTTTCTGACTGGTCCAAAACATGGCGTCTGTGTTAAGTCGGAGGTTTGTACTATTGATATTTTGTTTGCATTTTCTGCTCATATGTGACGAGAGGACAGTTCTTTCTATTTTGGCTATTGAAAACAATGTGGGGGTCAACGAAGGATGGGGTGACACCATGAAAAGCCACTCAGACGAAGCACTGTCCAAAGACACAACAAACTCTGATATAAGAACAGACCTTTTTAACAGACAGGGCAACAGACAGGAGAACAGACAGGAGAACAGACAGGGGAACAGACAGGGCAACAGACAGGGCAACAGACAGGGGAACAGACAGGAGAACAGACAGGGGAACAGACAGGAGAACAGACAGGAGAACAGACAGGGGAACAGACAGGGGAACAGACAGGAGAACAGACAGGGGAACAGACAGGGCAACAGACAGGGCAACAGACAGGGCAACAGACAGGGCAACAGACAGGGCAACAGACAGGGGAACAGACAGGAGAACAGACAGGAGAACAGACAGGGGAACAGACATTGGGCCGAACCCCACTTAATGTTCTGCGTTATTCTGTATTCTTTGTTACCTTTTTCTTGATTAAACATACAAAAACTTACTTGCTAGCCTCAGCCCCATTTTTTCCACAGTACCTTCCGTGTTACACATATTATTTTATCTCTCAATTTCTCAGTAACATGTCACTTACGCTTAGCGCATGTTCATTGACGTTTTCAATGCGAGTGAAATACAATAGGCCCCAAAACTGCTCAGGGGCTCACAGGGGAAAAATGCAGACTGATTTCCATTCATGTCTTCCTTTCCCTCGCTCCGACTGGAGTTCATTAATGATAGATTTTCCATGTTTTTTAACCAATACCAAATTAAGGGTAACGTGTAAAAGGCGGCTGCCAAAACCCAGGCTTTGTTTTTCATTTACCTTTTCCTTTATTTGCATATTCATCCTCTACAGGTAATCAGCAGCAATCTAGCTGTAGGCTTTTCATCTCCGCTGTGCCGCCCCTGACAGGCAGCTTTTCACTTTCACAACAGTTTAACTGGGATTTGTGGATGAGAGGTTGCCGTTGGATCTGCTGGAATATTCACCGTTTTGATTTTTTCTGAGGATGTAATGCGTGTGACAGGGATGGAATGAGGGTTTCATAGAATAAGTAGAAATGGCTATATAAATATATAGACGGATGTAGGATTTCATTACCGGGGTGCGTGTGGATGGAAATGTCTTGTTGAATATCGTTGTCAAGAACAAGCTTTCACCAAAGGAAGCGATTTCAATACATATTGTGCTGAGGCTGGTGACATGATCAGGGAAACCGTGCTTAGCTGGTCGTCTTTTCTGATGCGGATCCCAGATGTTTGACTCATCTCTAAGAAAAGGGCCCAAAACAACAGAAACTGAAGGCTTTACTTCCTGCTGCTGTCGTAAGGGGCCTTGGTCAGTCACTAGTCACTCACGCCATGTGTTTTTTAGAAGAATGACGAGCCATGCAAATAGCCTGATCGGCTGTTTTTCCTCTAGGTCTTTGTCTCCTCTGGATGTTTTTGTGGTTACTGTTGTGTTTGCCATACAGACGGGGAGGAAAAAGGTAGAGGGGGGTATGAGCTGACTTGTCAACCTCCAGGACCTCCCATAGGTTAATGACCCCACCACACAATGCCGTGTGATCAGATTAGATGGAGAACTCTCCCCCACGCCGCACTAATCAGCACAATAAAGCAGATAAAACTGGGAATTAGCATACAGTGTTTTCACAATCCAACAAACAGTGCTAATGTAGCTTACGCAAGCCCCTCCATGTTGCTTTGTTGCTGCTTTACAATCCCGCCACTAAATCAGCAATTAGCCAACTTAACATCTTTCCCCTTGCCGATTAATGGTAACATTTATCTCTACAATGGTGTGCTCACCGACTCGCACTGTGCTAATAATTGTCCACCTCCACGGCACATCCCCCGTTCTGTCCGGCTCCAAGATTAGGTTCGAGGTTCAGCTCATGCCGAGGGGTCAGCCGAGGTACAGGGGAAGTCGGCCCTAATGTTATCTCCTACAACAAACCCAGTCTACGCTGCCCCAGATAAGATGAGATAAATTACACAAAACGGCTAGAACTCTAATGGGCCACATGATTGGAGTGAATACAGGAAGCAGACAGGCAGGGCTAAAGCGTTTGGTGAGCGCGCTAAAATAAGGGAGGTCTCGTCACACGGAGCTGCCATCGCCGTGATCAAAGCCTTCACTTATCTATGCCAAACGCCAACTCCGACGTTGTTTGCTCTATCATCTGCGTGACTTTGTTTACTCTCACGAGCCGTATCTAAAAATGTCTCTTTGAGATTTCTCAATGTGGTGCATTTATAACACACACACAAAACGCATCCAGATATTTTTGTATGTCGTGCACAAAGGTTATGTCCTCAGCATTTTAAATATGAAGTTGTTGACATGTTTAAACGCGCCGCTTAACCACAAATCTAATTGCTGTTAGTGAGCCTGCTCCCAGCGCTTTGGGCCGATCAGGGCTGTATGAACTTGTGTAATATTGCGATTGTGCCGAGATTGGTGATTATATTTTCCAAGCCGGGTTTGGTGCACAATTTGAACACATCCGGGAGCATTTAGCATTTGAAAAAATAACTTTGTTTCAGAACATGTACAGTATGTACGTTGATGTCTAAACTTCAGGATTAGCATTTTGTATACAGTACATTATGGAGATTAGGGCTGCACGATTTTGACAAAGAACCCAATTGAGGTTTTTCGGACAGAAATTGCTATATTATTTTTTATGCAATTTAATATTGTCTAAGCATGGGATGATATGGACATTTTGTCTCTCAAATTCCTTGGACAAAATTTTTTATCATAGTAATTATCTGCCGTAGTTGAACTGTCTTCTTAAGTGATGATGCCAATTATGAAAAAAAAATGCTAAGAACTAATCATCTTTTCATAACGGTTGCCAATATTATTGTTTATTGTCACAGTCCTAGTATTATACTTCTAAAACTGCTTTTATATATTGCAGTAGTACTCATTTATTATATTTCAGCTTCATGAAACGCTGGAGATGCTAGGCAGAACAAACCCTCATCCTTTGGGGTTAGGTAATTGCAGTATTTAAAATTGCGATGTCGATTCGATTAATCTTGCAGCCCTAATGGAGATGAGATAATTTTGTTTATTGATATTGCCCGAAGAGTTGCAGCCATTGCGATTTGGTATTTGCGACCATTCATATTGCACTTCCCTTTTGATTGCGAATTCGATTCAGCCGAAGTACCTACACCAGGGCTGTCCAAAGTGTGACCAATTTTTGGTGGCCCAGAAGCTTCTTGTTGAATTTGTACACATCACCAGAGATGCTGGAAGTTTAAGAATTCTGTACAATTAAAATCTCAAAAATGTAAACTTTTATAGCGAGACGAGAGCTCGCATTAAGGTTCCAGACTAAGGAAGTGAGTTCCAGATGTGAGGAAAGGTTTAAACATCTCTTAAAATAACCTAGTTGAATATTTGACTGAACTGGCCACCAATTCGTGGCCCTCCAATACCGTATACACATCAATTTGCGTCCCTCGATGAAAAAAGCTTGGACACCCCTGACCTGCACTGTTTTTACCCACGTGCAAGAACGACACAAGTAAGTCGTCACCACAGCCGTAAAGTGTCTCCAGTTCAAGTTCCTGTGAAAACTCTAGGAGCTGCAGCCATCTAATTGGCTTTAAACTCCGTGTGAAGGTGTTTTTAGGTAACACCTCTCCCCGTCCCAACAACGGCGAGGTGTCAGCGGCTCTGTCTGACACCGACGCTTCAGCACTTCTCCTGAGCCTCCTGGATATCGCATGTCACATTTCTCTGCAGCCCGGAGACTAGTTCAAAGGAGCCTGCGCGCCGTAATGACAGGGAATAAAGGTTTGAATTGAGATGAGGGGAAGTTGAAGAGTTGCCTCAAAGGGGTGTTCGTGCCGTACGGTCCCTCCCACCCGTTAACCCTCTACTGGAAAACTCCCTGTGGTGCTGCAGACATGACTTGTGTATTTTGTCCAGACTGGAGATGATTTTAATTAACTTTTTTTGAACCTTTTAGAAGTTGAATTCTTTTGCCTAGCTCAGTTGGTTGTAGGGATGTCGAGATTAACCGGTTTTACAATTACCGTGGTTATAAAAGCTTACAGTAAGTTAATTGTGAGTTTTTGAACCCACTGTAAATGGCTTTTATGTCTCATGAGCCACAGTGCGCATGTGTCCAAACAGAGAAATCCACCAAAAACACATGAAGTCAGCGATAGGTTAAATAATTCAAAGTGCAGAGAGAAAATCTTATCCAACATTCAAAAATCTGAATGTTCAATACGTTTTTTAACTAAGACAACAATTTAATATGAAATGTACGATGTATGATGCTATGTTTCCTTTTTTCCGGAAGTTTGGGCAGTACTTTTTGTAAGATTTTAAGAAATTTGCTGTATTTTTTCCCCCTTAATTCTGATAATCGTGAATAATCGTAAAATGAGAATATTTTTTCTCACAATAATTGTGAAATTTAGAACTAGTTGGTGGAGCCCACGGTTTGTCCAAAGGTCTGGTTCTATCCCAGCTCCCTATTGAGCCACTGTCATTGTGTCATTGTGGAATACACTTAACCTTGCTCCCAGTTTCAGCGAATACTGGTGTGTCAAAGCAAGTGTGCATGGGTGAATGGTTTCTTCATAAGTGCTGTGAGAGCAAGGTAAAAGGCCACTATAGAAACTGTGAATCTTGCACCAGCTACTGTATAAGTGCCACCCGAAATATGTGGCTTTCAAAGTGCCATATTGTCCTTGTGTAACTTTAAATCAGGTCTAAACTAAAATTCAACTAAGTCTAAGCCAGTGCGTGAACTGACTTGATTTGCTGAAGACTTCCCAGTACAAGAAAAAGCCCTCATACCTCTGCGTTTGATTCACTCTGTTCTATTTTACAAATAAGACCAGAAGAAATGCATAAAAGTCCTACAATAAACACTTCTCAGATCAAAAGCTTTTAATTAATTCTTCTTAATCGTATCTTGGATAATCAACTCTACAGGGACGAGGCTGTGACATTTCACGGGTCTGAAGGATCACTCCACTTTTACACTTCACTTGTCAGAGAGTGGCAGCAAAGAGCAGGAGAAATCCATCAGTGCGTCACTATACGAGCCGCTAGATGTGTTAGGTAAACAGAAGTCGTGTCATTATTACCAACATCAATCACAAAGCAATAAGAGAGTTGTGAATTTTGACTGAGAGGCGAGCGAGACACCAGCGGCAGGTTGTGGGGAGTGTGGCTGTCGCTCGCGCCGTCCCGGAGCCGGTGTGAAAATAGGTGCGACTCAGTGATGGAGCCGGGCCGTTTCTGCTGATGTATATTGTGAACAGTGCTCTGTTGATTGAAAAGATTAACATTCAGAGAGTTTCACGATCAGGTGGAGCAGCGGTTACAATTTACATCATAGAGTTTCCTCTGGGCTTCAGACGATCCTTCAGTAGAGACTTGGAGCTGTGGCTTTCAGACACTACTGATAATTAAAAAAAATCGCAATTGAGAGCCTCTCGTCCACCAATAAAAGTATCTTGGGTCTTCTTACTGCTTTCTTCTCCATTGACGAAACTGTATGGGACTGTGTAATTGTTGAAATTCTAACTAATGCAACTAAATGAAGGTGGAATTGATGTGTGTTGCTCGTGGGGCTGCTCTCCGGTGTAACACACACCTGTCGCAATGGAGTTTCTCACTCACTTATCCTCGCTGCTCCATGTGTTTCGGACAGACTTTCCCTTCACGGGCACATGCATATGAAGTGTTAGTGCTTAGGGAGAGGGAGGAGGGAGCGGTTTCGGAAAGGGCCCTGGTGTTCTTGGGCAGGACACAAGAACACCAGGGCCTTGCCTGTGTCAGGGTTGTGTGGAAGTGAGTGATTGGTGGTGGTCTTGAAGGTGTAAATGGGCTCTGGCTAATATAGTGGCGTGGTTGGAATGAAGGAGAACAGTGTTTATTCAATCTAGGGCTGGGCGATATGGCCAAAAAACTCTTATCACGATTTTCTTTAGTTTAAATCTTCTGGTTCTTCTGGGATTTAGACCATGGTGTTGTATTGGTTTAGTCTTGGTTAAGACCTGATTTAGTCCAAGTTTCAGTCCAGAGCTTTGACATGGTTTAGTCCTGGCTTAGGGATGTTCATTGTGTCTACTGTTTGAACTGAATAAAAGAAACTCACAAGCTGGATTAGTCCTGGTTTAGCCCTGGTTCAGTCTGTGATATTGTCCAGGTTTTGTCCTGGTTTTGTCCTGGTTTAGTCCTGGTTTAGACCTGGTTTTGTCCTGGTTTAGTCCTGGTTTTGTCCTGGTTTAGTCCTGGTTTTGTCCTGGTTTAGTCCTGGTTTAGACCTGGTTTAGTCCTGGTTTAGTCCTGGTTTAGACCTGGTTTAGTCCTGGTTTAGTCCTGGTTTAGTCCTGGTTTAGTCCTGGTTTAGACCTAGTTTTGTCCTGGTTT